>APFE031296008.1:0-17088 GCA_000404065.3 Pinus taeda | reverse complement strand
AGGAGTTTGGAAAACAACAGATTTGTCCAAGTACTAGATTGAGTTGGTTTGTGAAGCAATCAGATAATTTGTACTTGTGTAGATATTTTTCAGGTTGAACAAGCATTATATTTTCTACTGAGATATTTTCATCAATGAAATAAACAAATAGTAGGGTTTTTAGCTATTACTTTCCCCAGTAAAAATATTGTGTTATGTGTGATTTAAATTCTTCTTTTTTTGCTTCGCGATGTCATCGAACAATTTTTGTTTTCGCTCATGAGTAGAGTAGAAACAAGTCTTTTGTTCTAGCATATTACATAAGCAATTTAAATCTACAGGCCCAACCTCGCTACAACATCAATCCTTCCAATTTCTTGAATTAATATTGAATTTGGTTGAAATCAATGATTTTAACCTTAGGTTAGGGTAAAAAACTTATAATCATCCACCTCTTGTCAGTATTGAAGATCATGAAAGTGTTGAACCCAAAGGGAATACTTAGATCAAGAGGAGGAATAGAATGCAGAAGAACAACAAGCAACAAGGATTTCATCTCCTTTCCCACCATTTCCATAAAGATTGGAAGATAAGAAGCCCATCAAGCTACAACCACTTTGTCAGATGGGCTTAGAAATATTTATGTAAAGATTCTCCTTCTTAGAGCCATCAAATTAAATGCCAATTTACAAAAGCTTCAGCAACGAATCATGTATCAATGAGCTAGGAAGAAAGAAAATGAATCATCCTACCATTCATGTATGGGACAACCTTTTGATATCATGCACGAGAAACCTACACATCCAAAGTATGTTGAGCCCACAAGTCCTCTTGTGATTGTCTATATATATGATGCTTCCATTAATAAAACTTTGATCGACAATGGAGTATCTATTAATGTCATCATCAAGGGCACTATGTTTATATTAAACTTTCAGTTATCTCTTAGGCACAATCCCATTATTTGCAGCTAGCAGATACCTCAATTATATGTCTAGAAGGAATATTGGGAGATATAAATGTATCCATTGATTCATGGGAGTACCCATCTTATTTAATTGTCTCACGCACAAAGAAAAATCTCAGTGGTTACCCTCTTACATTGGGTAGGCCATGGTTGGCTACAAAAGACACTTATATAGGGTGCAGGGAAGGAGAAATGGCAATAGAAAATGGTTACTCTACAAAGAAGTCCACACTTAAACCACATGCCAAACCTTCCTTGGATGAATAAAATAAAATGTGGGTATAATAAGATGGGGATGGCCCACTTTTCCCCATTCTAACATTTGATAGAGATCTTTCTCTCATAAAAATTGAAGAAGAAACTAGTTCTCAGAATTTATGCAAAATTTGTATAACAATCCATGCCCCTTTTAGTTGGGTCACTTAATATTTCTCATTTTTGGTAGTATATCACTTGGAAGACATATGGTGACTAACTTTTTTATCACCTAGCCACTAATGTCTCTTTTTTTACTAGTGCTTCCTTAACCTCCTACAAGGTAATTTCCTTCATCAAAGTCGTGTTTTGATCTTCAATGACCAATCTTATAATATAGGCCATTATCTTCCTCAATGGATTGTAATCTATTAGGGTTAGTTTTTTTAAGGAGATTGTTGTAGAATGAAGTAATTTAATTTTCAATATCCCTATGATAAGAGAGTTGATGTCCATTCTAAATGGTAAGTGAGAAGATACAATTACGATTCTTGTGTTTCAACATTGGTTTGTGGAAAAAATGAATGTTCTTTTCCCCTTCCTTGAGCCATGAGATCCTCGATTTTTACCTCCATAAAGTCTCCTCTTGCTTCTATCATTCCTCTATATTTTTAAGAACCTACCCCCCCTCCTTCTTTGAAAAATATTTTGAACACCCTTAAAAGTGACATTTTTTATTGAATGCATTCCATTTCAATTTCCATATTTTGTTTTTTCTTGAAGATGTTGCCCAATTTTTAATTAATCCTTTTAGATTTTTTAACTAGTGTTCAATGTTGAATATGGGGAGAGGCTTGGATTATCCATGTCTCGCTAATACTACTTGGACTTCTCCACAAAGGATGGATCTATTAATAAAAAACTGTCAAATATGAATGGTCAATTTTAAGCACCTTCTTTGACGTCCAATTATAGCACTATAGGCCACTCGTCTCGTTAGTTTTTAGTAGCTTCTTTGAGGTCCAATTTTAACAATACTGATGAGTGGTCCATGGGAGCACTTGAAAGGATTGAAGCTTCCAAAAGGAGGTATTTTTCTAGCAATGATTTCGAGATAAGAAACATGTCGAGATGATAGGCTATCTTGTGCCTACCTCCTTTACTCTAGTCCATGTATAACTTCCATTTATCGTTTCTATCTAAGCTAAGTGCATGTTCCTAATTACATCTTCGAAGGAATGTGCAAGGTAATCATATTGATTTCCCCTCTAATGATGAATTTGTAATTCAAATACAACTACTAAAGCTAAATGAGTTTGTTGAGAAAGGAAATTTTATTCATAGTAGATGTGCCCCATATATTACGATTAAGAAACCCATATCGTTTGATATGATTTGTTGAAATTTTTTAGACAAGATCATAGGGGCTTCTAACGAGTCATGAAAATTTCCTTCCACTAGAGCCTCCATGCTCTATCTAACAACCTTTACCTCATTCTCATTCTAATAACCTTTACCTCATCCAAGATGATATTGCTAGTTTTTTCCTTATTAATTTTGTCTCTAAGTAGTCTCTATTTTCCGTTGTTTTTGAGAGCCCTTATGTTCCACAAAATCACTTTCATTGAGAACGAGTTCTGGGGAAAAACACCTTTGAAAGAAAACTAATCTTGCATGAATTGGCCAAAATATTCCCTATCTATTGTATTATCTCTTGTGGAGTTTTCCTCCCTGAGCATTTGTATCCTTTGATTGGTTTGAGGGTGTCACTTGAATCCAAATAATGAGAACAGTGATGAGGAGTTGTGCGAATCGACACTCTCCCCAAAAGTGTGAATTGAATGCTAAGATATCATTGTTTGAGAAGAGCCATTTGCACCTTGAAAATTAAACTTGGTCCTTGGCATTGTAGCTACTCTAGTATCTTGGAGAGGGTTTTCTCCTCTACTTCCAGTTCATCCAAGTCTTCTAAGCTTACTATATAACTTTTCTCCATTCTGATTTCTTCCAACATTGTCTTTACATCATGTATTTGAGGCTCCATAAGTGTCATGTCTTCGAGTGTGTGGGTTTTTTCTTTTCTTTGTAGAAGTGGTTTGCATAGGCTCGAGTTGTGGTTGCAAGGATTCCTCACATGAATTTTGATACTATTGCACTGGATCTTTCCCAGCTAAGGCTTCAAATTTTGAATCTTTCTATGGGGATCTTGCTCTCCTAAGACAAAAAAAATTCTTTCTCGAGGAAAAAATTATTTCTCAAGGTTGAAGCAAAGCATCGAGAAAGAGATGAAGAGGATAAAATTGTAAAGAAAATAAGGGCCATTCTCAAAGGCCCTTGAATGATCCTCTAAATTATTGAAGATCATCACAAGAAAACCTTTGACTCCAATACTTAGGTCAACATGAAATTTTAGCTTCCATTTAGCCTTGATCCATGCTTCCATACCTCATTTCGGTGGCGAAGTACTAATAAATTTGTAGATTAAAGTGTGGCCTTGCATGAATTATATGTGCTCCAATATTTTGTTTGACTTGACCTCATATTTGGGGCTCTGAATGAATTTTGGAACATAAGGGCTTGATCTACTGTTGTGTCATGTAGTGCTAAGGATTGGGGCATATTTTTGATCTCCTTGTGATGAATAAATTTCCAAGGGGGGAAGATTTCCTAGACTTTTCACCTCCTCACACTACTTGAGAACTTGTCTCCATTGCAATTTATTCCTAAATTGTTTTTGCATTGTGAATTTCAAGCTACATATGCATTGTGCTTCCACCATGTTATTTTGGTTTCTCCTTTTCCTTGAAGAAGTTTCTTGCATGGGCTTGGATTGTAGTCCCAAGGATTCATGAGTGTGACTTCTGATACTATTCTAGTCAATCCTTCTCTACTATGGATTCAATCTTTTTTTTTTGGACTCAAGGTAATACAATGTAAACTTTGAAACAGGAACTATAAACTGAAAACGGGAACTCTGGCCAAAAATCCCCGAAAAAACATCAAAAACAGTGCTAAAAATGAAAAGTGTGTATACTAGAACGATGGTTTCTTTTTTAGGGTCAATTTTGAACATGTTTTAAAAATTGTAGTGAAAATGAAATTTTCGTGCAAAAAACACCCTGAAAATGAAAAGTGTTGATACTAGAATGATCGTTTTTTTTAAGGTCAATTTTCGACATTTTAAAAAAGTGCTTGTAAAATAGAATTTTTATGTGCAAAATACAGTTGTTTATGAGGGAAAAAACAAACTAATGTTTTTGGTAGAATAATAATTTTCTCTCCTAAGTATAAACTCAACATGTTTTAGTAATGACCATCAAGATAAAATAATGGGATTTGAAACACTTTAAAATTCTATTACCCGGGAATCACCCTGCCACCCCCACGGGCCATTAGGTCGCCGGGGTGGGGCATAGGCTTACAGATAGCCTCTGCCCCACCCTAGTGGCCCAATGACCCACATGGTGGAGAGGTGATTTCAGGAATGACTGTACCATCCCTGTGGGCCATTGGGCCACCAGTATGGGACGGAGGGCTGTGGACAGCCTCCGCCACACCACAACAATCAAACGACTTGCAGGGGTAATGGGGCGATTCTTGGAATCACCCTACTGCGGTTAGCCTCCTACCCACCCTAGGAGCCCAACAGCCTGCAGAGGTGGTGGGGTGATTGCGGGAATCACCCTGCCACCCTCGTGGGTCATTGGGCTGCCGAGGTGGGGCGAAGGGTGGAGTGATTCCCAGAATTGCCCCGCCACCCGCGTGGGCTGTTGGCCTGTTGGGGTGGGGCAGAGGTTTTTCAGAGCCCTGTGCCCCACCCCGGTGGCGTAACAACTCACGGGGGTGGTGGGGTGATTCCCAGAATCACTTGGCCACCCCTGCGGGTCATTGGGCCAAAAGGGTGCGGCGGAGGCTAGAAAGTCTCTGCCCCACCCCGACAGCCCAACGGTCCATAGGGAGAGCCTCCGCCCCACCTCAGAGGCCCAACGGCCCGCAGGGGTGGCAAGGCGATTCCTGGAATCACCTCGCCAACCCTGCGGGCCATTGGGATACCAGGGTGGTGGGCAATTCCCAAAATCGTGCCGCCACCCCCGCAGACCATTGCGCTGCCGGGGTTATTGTTATTGTCAAGCTTCAAGGGGAAAACAAATTCAAGGATGCAACTTACATGGTAAGACGTTTAAAATGTATATTTGATTGATGTTAAAAAATTCATTCATGTACAAGTTAATTGAAATTTTACTATTTCATGTTACAGGAAAAAGTTAAATCTTCTTAACCGTGAAGATCAACTATTTATAAATGATTGTGTGTTAATCCATATTGATAGTTGGGCAAAATATGATCGCTATATGTCTATTATTTTTAATCGGGTAGATGGAAATAGTCATAGCCAAATACTGACTTATCATGTTGTTGTGAGAAAACTAACATATGAAGACAAAGAAGAAAAAGGAGAGATGGTTAACATTTATAAGAGAACCACAGTTATTCATTAACTATCTTATAGACATATGTTCAAATGAAGGAGATTGGGTTTTCGATTTATTTTCTGGCTCATGTAAGTTTTATTATATGGAATTGAATTTCAATATGTTATTTCTTAATTTATATGTCATTGTACTAATTTACTTCATTATGTCAAAGGATCCCCAACCACCACTATAGGAAATGATTCGAAAGACATACATTGGGAGATTTCCAGACATCAAAGACCCATTATAAGAGGAAAATGAGCAAAATGAAGTAGAAAATATTGTGGAAGAAGATAATGATGAAACTCTAGAGGACAAATATTTTGGATTATGCGACATTGTTGATTAAGTTTAAGTTATGATTGGAAATTTCTGAGAAGAATAAGCACTCAATTAAGGTTGTTATGCATTCAATATTTGTATTATGTGATTTTCACATTAATTTTTATGTTAATCATTATTTTTTGAAAAAAATTGTGATTATTATTATTATTTTGACATGAAATTCAGAAAACAAACTATTATTTAACCATTTTTAGTTAAAATGTTTCTATAAAAATTGTTATTTTAACATGTCATTTCTAGCAAAAAAATTATCAAAATGTGTAGTTTTTTAGTTATATTTATGTTAAAAATGATTTTTTTATGTCAATTTTTAAAAATTATTGTTTTTTAGAGACAATCATTTCATGTGGATTGAAAATTAATTAACGGTGTATAAATATGTAGAATATCGAAAATTCAAAATATCGACCTTCTTCTTTAAATATACAAAATAATAAAAAGCTTCACTGCAAAAAAAATAAAAAAAATATTAAGAAGAAGACCACTTAAAAAATTATTAATTTTAGGAAATAATAATTTACATTTCATACATTAGAAAATTTAAAGTCAAAATGGGTCTTTTAAAAAAAGAGCCTCATGCAGAATTACCACTTTTTTGAATGAGCATGAAAATCACTACCATTCTAAAACACAATGTACATAAAAAAATATAATGTTCTAAAAACTATGCTCTAAAAAAAACATGTGTATTCTGCATCACTCCCTTTCAAAATCGGGTCACTTTTTTGCTACCTCTACAAAATGGGTAACAATATCAGTTCTTGTTTCAAAGTTTATATCTTTGTATCCTTAAGGTTAGGTTTTCGGGGCCTATGGTTGCTCCTCCTCTCTCATGATTGTTGAAACCTTTTTTATTAGTGCTTATGACTATCTCCTTTGGCTTGGGGGGATTGATGAGGGGGAAGTCCCTATAAATGTATTCATGTTCATGGTACCTTTTACAACAAAAGGGATATGCTCATAATCAATGGGTTGTATGATATCCTCATCATGGGGGAAGATAAATATGGATTTCAATAGCAGCCCTGAAGCATTCATGTACACATATATCCTAACATAGGTATTGCACCTCTTGGATTTTTTTATTTATGAGGATTTTACATAGTTCCAATGGTATTTCCAATTCCCACCAAGATATATTCTTGCCAATATTTAATTTATATAGTGTACAATATTTCCCATATAGGAGCAACCAAAAATGTTTTTTTATCTCGGTTGAAATAAGGCATCCATAACTCAATGAGGAGACAAGAATTTTTAAGAAAATAAAGACCATTCTCGAAGACCCTTGAACAATCCTCTAAATTCATGAAGACTGTTATAATAAAACCTTTGGATCCAAAATGCAAATTAATATGCATTTTTTTCTTCCATTTAGCGTTGATCCATGATACCAAATCTTGTTTTGTTGGCGAAGCACCAATAATTTTTCATATTAAAGTGTGGTCTTGCATGGATTCTATGTGATCCTTGATTTTATCTTGCTTGAACTTGTATCTGGGGTCTTCAAAGAATTTTGAAAAATACTAGCTTGATCTACTATTCTTCCATGTAGCACCAAGGATTGGGGCATATTTTTTACCTCCTTTTGATTAATTTCCCGATGGGGATATTGATGAGGTTCTACTGCTGCCACCTTTTTCCTAGGCTTAGCATCTTGAGAGACTAAAAATGGTAGGAGGGAACCACACCCCCTGTCTCGGATGAGGTGGTCATAGGTTGGTGAAAATCAAGCTGAAAATAAAGTCCTAACAAAATATTAGAGTTGGTTGTGGAAAATGCCAATGTTTCACGGTTGTAACACATGTAAACCCTAAAACTAGCTCATCAACATTGTCGTGTGTTGTTTCATAGGTTCTCCACCATATTAGTCTTAACTATAATCACTTGATTTGATTAATTAATCAAGCCCCCTTCTTTTCTTTGTATATATAACATTAATTATAATACTGTACCTAACAATAATTTTAATTTTGATATAAAATTATTTAATACATTTTATACAACTTAATTATTACATTTTAGCTAAAACTAAAGGAAATACAAGTAAAATTCCAAGCCATTAGTGACCACTTATGGTCTCTAGTTGCTCCTCTCTAAAGAAAAGAACACATAATGTTTCTCATTGAGCTCAAGATGACTTTCAGTGCATTTAGGACCAAAATTCTATAAATCGAGAGTGATTGAAGCACCAATTTGGGGAGAATTAATCTTCTTAGAAATTGTAAGGCTTTGAATGTCCATTTGTTTATTTTGGAGGAAATTATATCCAAAATATCTCTCTAGCGAATAGTTTTCAAGGAATTCTCTTTTAGGGTGACTCCTTGATAAATGATTAGGAAAGAGGCTCATGAGAAACCCAAAATACATGAAAAATGAGATTGAATGCTAGGATTTGTATTGAAGAAGAAGACTTGGGACTTGTTGGGGTGTATTTTAGTATGAGAGGCTAGCATAAGGTTATTCAAAATGTGCTTAAAGGCCAAGTCCTCTTGAATCGAGGGCTCACTCA
The DNA here is from genome assembly GCA_000404065.3 of Pinus taeda. NCBI lineage: Eukaryota > Viridiplantae > Streptophyta > Pinopsida > Pinales > Pinaceae > Pinus > Pinus taeda. Next base: position 8,615 of record APFE031296008.1, on the reverse strand, counting down.
TAAACATAGTGTCATCCATAAACTACTGGTGGTAAACATTTATTGAGAAGAATTCCATCTAGCACAACATTAGGCATAGAATATCTATGAAAATTCTTGAGGCCTTCAACAACTCACAAAAACCAAGAAGGGTAGAGTGGGTCTTGTTGGTGTATACCTCGAGAGGTGCTAAAGGTGCAGGATGGGGAGCCATTGATCAATATAGAGAAGAAAGTGGAGGAGAATAAGGAAGCCACATGTTTAGCCCAATCATAAAAGAAACCAAATGCTTTCAAAGTTCAGAGAAGATAAGCCCAGCTCAATTTATCAAATTCTCTTGACAAATTTAATTTGATTACCATATATGCTTTTCTAACTTCTTTCATAGTGTGTATAAGTTCATGGGCTACTACGATCCTGTCTAGGATTTAATATAGCCCGAGTGCTCCTTGGAGTTAAGAAAAGGAAACATGGTTTGAGTATGTGCAGAATGATCTTCGAAAGGATTGTGTACATCACGTTTCATAATGTGATAGGTTTGAAGCTACTTGGGTCTCTTGCTCGTGCTCATTTAGGAGAAAGAGTGAGGAATGCGGCATTTAAAGTAAGGGGGAATATAGAATCTTCTTTGTGATTCCCCTACCAAATCTAATATCTCCTCACCTAAGAATTCCCAACTTGTTTGGAAAACATATGAGGTGAAGCCATCTAGTCTAGGGACCTTATTTTTTGAGAGGCTCACCAGTGCTTAATCCTCAACATCATACAAGGTAATTTCCTTCATTAAAGGCGTGTTTTGATCTTCAATGACCCATCTTATAATTTGGGTGATTATTTTCTCCATGGCTTGTAATCTATTAGGGTCAGGTTCTTTAAGGATATTGTTGTAGAATGAAGTAATTTATTTTTCAATATCCCTATGATAAGAGAGATGATATCCATTCTAACCGATCTGTGAGAAGATACAATTATGATACCTATGTTTCAACATTGGTTTGTGGAAAAACTGAGTGTTCTTGTCCCCTTCCTTGAGTGATGAGATCCTAGATCTTTTCCTCCATAAAGTCTCCTCTTGCTTCTGTCTTTCCTCTAGTCCTTTAATAACCCCCCCATCCTTCTTTGAAAAATATTTATACCACCCTTCAAGTGTCATTTATTGTTGAATGAATTCCATTTCAGTTTCCATATTTCATATTTTCTCGAAGATGTTTGAAATTTCTTCATGATTCAAATTTGTAATTAAACCTTTTAGAGTTTGCAACTAATGTTGAAAGGTGAAGATGGGGCAGAGGCTTGAATTATCCAAATCCCACCATTACTGCTTCGCTTTCTCTAGGAAGGATGAATCTATTAATAAAAAACTCTCAATTATGAATGGTGAGTTTTAAGCAGCTTCTTTGAGGTCTAATTCTAGCACTATATGTGAGTGGTCTAGTCAAGTTTATGTCGCTTCTTTGAGGTCCAATTCTAACACTATTGGAAAGTGGTCCGTGTGAGCACTCGGAATGATGGAAGATTCGAAGAGGAGGTATTTTTCCAATAACGATTATGAGATAAGAAATATGTATATTTTATCTCGCGCCTACCTCCTCTATTGTTATCCAAGTATAGATTCCATTTACTATTTCTATCTCAGCTAACGCCATGTGCCTAATTTCATATTTGAAGGACTATGTAAGGTAATCATATTGAAGTCCCCTCCAACAATGAATTTTTTCTTCAAATGCAGTTGTTGAAGCTAAATGAGGTTGTTGAGAAAATAAATTTTATCCCCGGCACGTGTGCCCCATATATTTCCATTAAGAAACCCATATTCTTCGATATGGTTGGTCGAAATTTTTGAGAGAGGATGAGACAGGATCGTGGGGGCTACTATGAATCATGAAAATTTACTTCAATTGGGTTCAATAGGATTCATAGACTGTTTTTCCTTGAGCATCAAGAGAGATCGACTCATGCCCTTTCTACCATTACTCCACTAGAGCCTCCATGGTGGCTCAAACAACCTTTACTTTGTGCAAGATGATAATGATAGGTTTTTTGTTATTAATTTAGTCTCTAAGTAGTCTTTATTTTATGTTGTTATTGAGACCACTTATGTTCCACAAAATTACTTTCATTGAGAAGGAGGTATGTGGAAAAACACCCTTGAAATAGAACTAATATTATGTGAATTGGCGAGAAGATTCTGTGTTTGTTGTATTATCTCTTGTGCACTTTTCCTCCCACATCATTTGTCTCCTTTGATTGGTTTTGAGGGGGTCTCTCAAATCCAAATAATGAGAACAATGATGAGGATTTGTGAGTCAACACTCTCCCCAAAAGTGTGAATTGAATCCTAAGATATGATTGTTTGAGAAGAGCCATTTGGACCTTGAAAACTGAACTCGGTCCTTGGCATTGCAACTACTCTAGTATCTCGGAGAGGGTTTTCTCCTCTACTTCCACTTCATCCAAGTATTCTATGCTTAGCGGAGATCTTGCCTCCATTTTCATTTCCTCCAACATTGTCTTTGCATCATGCATTTCACGCTCCATTGAGTGCGTTATCTCAGTTTTTCATTTTCTTTATAGAAGTGCCTTGCATGGGCTCGAGTTGTGGTTGTAAGGATTTCTCTCGCGACTTTTGATCCTATTCCAATGGATTATGTTGTACTCAGAAAATAAGGGCCATTTTCAAATGCCCTTCAATGATCATCTAAATTAGTGAAGATCATCGTAATAAAATCATTGACTCCAATATATAATTCAACATGCACTTTTAGATCCCATTTAGCATTGCTCCATGCTTCCATGTTTTGTTTCGGTGGCGAAGTATCAATAAATTTGACACATTAAAATGTGGCCTTGCATGAATTCTATGTGCTCCAAGATTTTATTTGACTTGACCTCACTCTTGGGATTTTGAAATACTTTTCAACCACAACGACTTGATCCATTGTTGTGGCATATAGCGCTCAAGATCCTTGCAGGGAGGATTGATGAGGTGTGGTTGCCACCACCTTTTTCCTAAAATTATCATCTCGTGAGACTACATTGTCGTAGGAGTGGGGCCATGTTTTTCCTAGACTCAGCATCTTGTGAGACTACATTGTGGTAGGAGGGGTTCACCACCTCTCCCGTGGACTAGGAGACCATAAGTTGATGTGAATTAAGGTAAAAATGAAGTCTTAGCGAAAAATTAGAGTGGGTTATAGAAAAAAGTTTGAAGGTTGTAATGCATGTAAATCCTAAATCTAGCTCATCAAATTTAATCTTTAGCAAGAGGTGCTCCACCACCATATTATAATTAATTCTCATTATTGATTTAGTTAATTAATTAAGCCACCTTATTTTTTTATATTGTATATAAAACATTAATTATAGCATTGTACCCAAAATACAAAATAATTAATTGTAATATTTATATAGCATTATTTAATACATTTTATACAACATTATAACTATTTAAATAAGAAATATACGAGAAATATTTAAATAAATTAAAAAGGATTACAAATTTAAAAAGGGAAAGCCTAATTCTCCCATTTTTTTAGAAATATGGAAAATAAAAAACGTAATTCAATATATCATAAACATTATATAAAATAAAAAATAACAAACAAACATGTGGCATTCATGGTGAGGCATCCACGTGTGCTAGTGTGTTCAATGAGAAGGAAGTTTGTCCATCTGACCGAGATATGACCGAGATACGACCTTGGGTGGTTCGCTGGTTCTTCCATATCTAATGCGCACCTAGAACCTTCGAGCCTTAATACAGCCTATATCCAGTCCCAAGTTTGATCAACGTAATGGTTGTATTGAGTCCCAAGTTTCATCAAGGGAACTAATTTGTTTTCTTGACACGAAAGAAGTTAGGTAATTAGAAGGAATAGGTACCCTCCACTCTTCGTTAGATTTTTTGGAGCTAAGGAGCAACAGAAGGATGATTTGACATTTTGATATGCAGATGAATTGAAAGTAGAGTTGCAGGTGATCTTTCTTTTATTTTTAGAGCTTTTATGAATTTTGTGATTTTTCAACAAGCTGGTGTTAAGTTAAAAATTTTAGAGGCAAATAGGTTTTCTAAATAATACTAAGAGTTATTTGTAGAAATTGTTCCCAAAACATCTAGATTATTTTAAAGCAGTGTGTAATATGTTTCAAAAATTCCATTCATAAATTTGGATATAAATACTTAAAATCCCTAAAAAATACTTAAAATTCAGAACAAAAATGGTGAAAAGTAAGTAACTCATATAAATAATTAAAATCCCTAAAAAATACATAAAATTCAGAATAAAAATGGTGAAAAGTAAGTAACTTTACAGTAAAGACAGGGTAAAGACATAGAAATTAGTAGCCAATTTTTCCAACAATTTTATTATCTAAATCCATGTACAGTGTTGCAGTTCATTACTTATATTCCATTTTCAAGTTTGTATTCCATTTTCAAGTTTATAGAGCTCCAGGACAGGTTGACGCCCCAGGAAAGGTCCCCTGCCCAGCTCTATTCCCAAGGTAAGGTTGAATCCTAAGGCAAGGTTGAATCCCCATCCTCCCATCCCTCTAATCACCCATTAGATCATCCCATGTTCTCTTGCTTATGAGACTTTTGATTGACTCCACGGCAGCTCCTTACGTGTGTGTGTGCAGGCCGTGGGGGTATGCCTGTGCACATGTACGTATCCCTGTATGTGTCTGGACGGGTATGCCTGTATGCCTGTGTGCGTGTTATCGTGCATGTGCGGAGATAGCCTGATCGTGCATAACAATTTAGAAACTTGCTTTGGCCTTCTTGTGATATCTAAAAAAAAATTAATGCTTTTACACTACCTTGATATCCAAAAAAAAATATAATGCTCTAAAAATATAATGCTCTTAAACTACTTTGTATTGAGTATTGTATTAAAAAATTACAAGTGTTTTTAAAACTAGTGGAAAACCCAATTCTAGTACAACTTGAAGTGCCATAAAAAATTTATTTGCAAGTTTGTTTATTTATGTTAAAATTGAATATTTTATATCAAAATATTTTTTACAGTTTGTTTATTTATTTATGTTTAAATTGAATATTTTTCATAGTTAGTTAGTTTATTTATTTTTAAGTTGAATAGTTTTGACAGTTAGTTTGTTAATTTATTTATGTTTAATTTGAATATTTTTCATAGTTAGTTTATTTATATTTAAATTAAATATTTATTATTCTATGTTTAAATTGAATATTTTTAAGAGTTAATTAGTTTATTTATGTTTAAATTAAATATTTTATCTCAATTTTTTGTTATACAAGATATTTTTTAAATTGGATATTTTTCACTTAGTTTATTTAGTTATTTTATTTAGGTTTAAATTAAATATTTTATCTCAAATTTTTTTCATTGCTTTATATAATTTATGCTCGAACCATTTACCCTCATTTACTCACAAAAACACTCATAAAAGAGAGAAAAAAAACAGTGTTTTCCATTCTTCTAAGTTTCCATAGTATTTAGAATAACCATGGGTGTTTTTTAATCTTATAAAAGGTATGTGGGAGGAAGACCGGAATTTTTAGTACCATTGGGCATGAAAGACAACTTAATGGTAAATCGTAATTCGAATGGGATTGTATTCATGACCCTCTCACCCAAAAGTGTTTTGATAATTTTTATTTTTTTATCCACTGAGAAAACTTAAGAGCCTATTTCAAAATATTTTTGCAGACGCCCTTGAAAAAGCAACCGCGCTCACTTCCTCTATACAGGTTAGTTGTTCACTACAGCTCTGGACTCTGTACTTGAAGTTTTCCCGTTTAATTGTCATTGTTAATTCAATTGCTTCAATTGAGTTGAAAAGGCTGATGAAGTTCTGACCCGTAACAACCAAGTTACCTTTCTACGGAGAATAAACAGCGGGCTCATCCATCCATGCATTCATCATATGGCAATTCTTGGCTGTCCAGAATGTTTATCAAATCTGTATTCCACTGAATCCGTAAGCTGTGGCTCGCCCATTTTCCGTCAGGCAAATAATACGTACGCAGCGGCTATCCCATTTTCTGTCAGGCAAATTTGTCCTTCGAAACATCAAATTAATGGTGGCAGATATCCACAACGACATTTTCTGCGAAATTTCACTTATGGATGTTTCGTATAGGGTTTGTTAATTTCACTTGGAACGCATATTCGTTTGTTATTGATACTGATACATGAATTATTCTTTATCAACGCGCTGTCATTCAACATCAACGGGTGGTGATAGGCGAGTTATTGACTATCAACGCGGTAGTGATAGGCGAGTTATTCACTATCAACGCGGTAGTGATATGAGAGTTACTAGCAGTATATGCGGTCAGATATGCCAAATGTCCCCGCCGATATGCGACCTTTACATAACGCGAGCTATTTCCGACAGGTATTTCTGGATATCCGAGCAATCTTTGCCGGATACGCTAGTAATTTCTGGGCAATGCGGTTTGGTTATGCCGATGTGCGAATTATGAGCCTGGAACGCGACCTATCTCTGCCGGATATGCTACTTATCCTTCCCGTATAAGCGTTAGCCGGAGATAACTGGAATGATAAATCGCATATCTGGCAGAGATAAGTCGCATATCCCGCCGCTCGCGCGGAAATATCTCGCATAAATGGCAATGGTTACTGGCATTGCCCCGAATGAACTCGCGTATAACGTGTCGGAAATGGTTGGCGCCAACGGTAAATGGCGTAACCGGGCATATCCGGCTAACGTTACTCGCGTATGATACGAATAACTCACTTATCATACCCGTTGCGGATAACGGCGAGGGCAATTTACTCGCGTATGATACTAATAACTCACTTATCATACCCCGTTGCTGATAACGGAGAGGGCAATTCACGCGAGTTATCTCGCGTTGCAGATAATGGCGATGGTAATTACGACGCGTTGCATATAATGGCCATGGTAATTCACGCGAATACTGGGTTGCTCAAGCCATAGTTGCTTCGAACCCTTGCCATCGTCTTGCAATTTATTATTATTATCATGCTTTTGATCGCATAGTCTTATTGCTGGCTACTCTCATGAATAGACTCAGAAAATGCCGCAAGACCCTGCCTGTGTATATCCACTTGGGGCTCTTTATTCTCAACCCGCCCTGTAAATCTCCTGTGTACGATTTCTAGTTTCTAGCAAATCTAGGATTTGGCGCATGTGTTGGGTGGATTGTGCCTGCTAGCACTGTGAGCCACATTTGTGTGGCTATCTCGGCGAATGTAGGTGACAGCTTCTAGGGACTTTTCCGGCAGCGATTCCGACCGTGAAGGAATTTTTACCAACCAGCTGGCAAACTCAAATGATAGATTCGTAGCTCAAAACCGCTAGAAGCGTGTGACTCCTAATACCTCATCGCCCCAAAGATTCATTTGAAATTGAATTTCAGGCTAAAATTAAAGATCCAAGGCCTTGGCCTTTAATGCCACCTTACATCTGAATTTGAGGGTAAAATTATGTGTAGCAATACGTCTTTAGCGTTTTGAGCCAGCAAATAGCGTTTTAAGTATTTCTGCAGATTCTTTCTCATTTAAAGGTTTATTTTAAAGAATCCAGAGAGAATGTGTAAAACATTGGTACATTTGTCTATGTATAATCATTGCTATCTGCAATCGAAGGCCTTTCAGAGGACTCTGATTTTCTGGATAGCAATATGGATTTTCTCTTTCTCAATTTTCTCTTTCTCTTCTCCCCAGCCCAAGATTCTTCGTCACCTCCAACCATACACTCTGGGTTTTATGGGCTTTACACACTCATTCCAAACCTTGGAACGCCTCAGTGATCAAATGAGGCTCAAGAATCAACCATGGTACCTGGGCATGAAACATATAACATCAAATCTATGCAATATTTTCGTTAATTTAAATGTGAAAATATGGTAGTTTTCATAATTTCAAAAACAAATCCAGTTTCAATTTAGTAGTCACTAACCATAGTTGTATATTAAATTTATAATCATGTTTCCGGAGAACCTCCTATTATAATAACTATATATATATATATATATCATGGTAGATAGCCATGGACGGTGAAAGCTACTGCAATTAATTATTTTTTGATGGAGGACTCTTGTTATACCGAGATTTTGCATATGTTTATGTTGACCATATTGTGTTTGTTTGATTCATGAGACATCTTGAGTCAAATACATCAAACAAAATGTTTGATGTTCTCCAAATTTTATCTCTTTATTTTAATTTTCATTTTTTCAGTAATTTTGGGGAGGCCATTCTTGATCTATGTGATTTCCTCTGTGTTTGTTTGAGTCATGAGACAACTTGAGTCAAGTACGTCAAACTGATGTTCTCCACTTTTATATTTTTATTTTCATGTTCATTTTTTGTAATTTTTGGGAGGGCATTCTTAATCTATGTGATTTCCTCCCAAAATTCGGCCTACATAAAAAAAAATGATCACTATCTTATCTCTAATATGCATAGTGTTCCAATTTAGATTTTAAAACCCCTAAACTTGATAACATGTTTTGGGTGACTATCTCAAACCATATATATTTACAGGAATTACTTATCTTTTTCAACATAGATATACAATTGTGTCAAATATATCTCCTCCTTCAAGTCACCATACTCCAATGGTGTCTCAAATTTCCCCATCCTATCTTTAAATCAAAAGTTGTT
>APFE031296007.1:85633-111333 GCA_000404065.3 Pinus taeda | reverse complement strand
GAGTTTGTGGCTCTTCATCTTCTGATTTCTCCTCTGCTAGAGAGTCTGAATCTTCCTCCTTTAGTTCAAACTCTATCTTCACAGGTTCCTTTGGTTGGACTTCATGTTTAATAACATCTTTCACCTCTCTGAACACCACATTCTCGGCTGTACACAACCTTCCTTGTTACTAGGTTCCAAAACTTATAACCCTTTAAACCATCCTTATACCCAATAAAGATGCACTTTTCAGATTTACTATCCAACTTGGTTCATTTCTCCTTTGGACATGTACATATGCATCACATCCAAATACCCTCAGATGTGAAAGAGAGGGCTTCTTACCAGTCCATACCTCTTGTGGAGTCTTATCCCACGCTAAATGAAAGGTGACCTGTTGACTAGGTAACATGTTGTCTCCCACTGCCCTCTGACCAAAATTCTTGTCCTAACTCGGGAACCACTGAGCAATGCTTCTGCCCTTTCGCATGAACGTCTTGTCATTCTTTCCTACAACTCCATTTGCTTAGGTGTAATATGGAGTAGTCCTTTCTACTGTGGCTATTACCACACTTATTACAAAATTTAAAAATTCTTACTACAAAACTCCTCCACCTGTTTCTGTCTCAACCTTTAATCTTCTTCTCTGTCTAGTTTTTCCACCGAGCCTTAAAGAAGCCTTAAAATTCTTTAAACCTGTCAAAGACTTCAGATTTCATCTTAAGGAAATATATCCATGTATTCCTTGAGAAGTCATCTATAATGATACATAGTACACAGACTTACCCAGTGATGGAACTTTCACAGGTCCAAACACATCACTGTGCACAAGCTCTAATATTTGTTTCGTCCTCTTACCACCAGAGGGGAAACTCACCCGATTCTGCTTCCCATATACACAATTTCCACAGAAATCAAAATCCAGAGAGCTATTACTCATACCTTCTACCATACCTTTACCATGAAGTATTCGAAGGCCCTTCTCTCCAATATGTCCAAGCCTTTGATGCCACAACATGGTCTTCTCTCCAGAGACCACTAGATTTTCTACTCCACTTTCAGGAACCACGAAACTGTTGCACCCATCAACAACAGTGCTACCTTGCAGCTTATATATAGTTCCAATTCGAACTCCCCGCATCAATACCAGTGCCCCTCAAACCATCTTGCAGTTATCCTTCTCGAACACTATTTCTACACCTGCATCATCCAATTTGTTTACAAAAATCAGATTTCTGGCTAATGCAGGAATATGTAGAACACCCAGAAGTATTCTAACCCTTCCACCTTGCAACTTCAACTTTACTTTTCCATGACCAACGATTCTAGCCTTCCTGTCAACCCCCAAGAATACATCACCACCATCATATTTCTCATATTCGCAGAACCACTCTCTATGGGGAGTGAAGTGAAAGGATGCACTTGAGTCAATCAACTATGCCTCATGATTTACATGTGTACTTGAAGAAGCCAAGTACACATCCCCACCTTCATTTGAGGTTGTTTTCACCTCTACATAAGGAGCATCATCAGATCCCTTTCCTTTGTTAGTAGCTTTAGATTTACAGTCCCTTTTGTAGTGCCCTTCCTTTCCGCATTTCTAGCACACCACCTTTACAGGTTTTCCTGGAGATTTAGATCTCCCTCTAGATTTAGATCTCTTACTCGATGACTTATTTTTGTTTCTGTTCTGGGACTATCCTCGTATAGACAAGGCATCACCATTCTAGATCTCCATATTTTTTTGTCTGATCTCCTCCGTCAGCAAGGATGAGACTATTTCATCAAACTGTAGGGCAGTTGCATTGCTACCTATTGCAATAACTAGACTATCCCATGAATTTGGTAGAGAACAAAACAAACTAATGCACTTATCTTCATCTGAAATTTTGATATCAACAGACGATAATTGACTTACCACAGTATTAAATGCATTCAAATGCTCTGTCACCAAGTCTCCATCTTTCATCCTCAGGTTATACAACTTTTTCCATAGGAACAATTTATTCACCAGAGACTTAGATTGGTACAAAGTCCCTAACTTGTCCCACAGAGCCTTCATCATAGCTTCCCTTGATACATTCAACAATACTGAATTTGAGACACATAATTGTATTGTGCTCTTTACCTTCCAATCCAACTTCTTCCATTCTTCATTAGACACTCCCGTTGGTTTAGTACCTAGATCTATCGTGATCCACTGATCTTTATCCACCAACAAATCCTCCATCTTGAGTTCCACAACTCAAAAATCTGACCATTAAATTTCTTGATCTCTATCTTTCCACTGCTCGCCATCTTCTTTCACCAACAGAATCAATCCTACAGATCTCCCACTAAACAGGGTCTATCGCAGGCCCGAGCGAACCCCTCAGCAACAAAGGCATCCCCTTGAAGCCAAAACAACTTTGATACCAAATCTAGGTTTTAACCCTGTAAAAAAATTACTCGCATACAAATTATAAAACATAGAAAATAAACAATGCGAGAGCATAACACATATACACAGAGATTTTCCACTGGATCCCAAAACCGGGACTACCAACTTGATTTTTCATTATGTTCCTTTCAATGTTACAATACATATTTATACATGTCAAAGCATCTAATACCATGGACCGAAAACCATCGCATCCAAAACCATGGACTGAAAACCATTTTGTCCAAAACCATATGCGAAAATGATGCACAAAACCATAGGTAGGTCCACCTAACCTAACATAGGGTCCAAAACCAAAATTTTTCGGGGCGCTGCCCCAGACCCCATAGAGTAGGGTTACTTGCACCCCTAAAACTCCCTTTGACTCCCCCTGCTACCCCTTCTAACCCCATGGTTAACTACATGGGATAGTCGTGGAAAGAATATAACATAACCCAACAAGGCAAGGAAAGGGAAGGAGAAGGATTATCATCCCAAATCAAGGTATTCTCATGGAGGGAAGAAAATTGACAAATATAAAGTGAGATGCTTTAATTGTCATGAGGTGTGGCATTATGCAACTAATTTCCCATTAAATAAATCCAAGAAGGGATCCTCAGAAGGATCTGAAGGTGAGGCATTGGCCTCTCAGTTCAAATTGGATTTTACCCTCATCGCATGCATGGTTTCATCGATGATGGGTTGTGGTTGGTTTCTTGATAATGGAGACTCATTCCACATGACCAACGATAAGAGTTTGTTCAATACCTTGGAGGATAAAGACCTCCAGATGCACATAGAGATGGGTAATGATGAAAAGTATAGTGTTTCAGGGTTAGGCATGGTTTCTTTTCAGAGGGAGCATGGAGCTCTCATTACCTTGACAGATGTGAAGTATGTGCCTGGCCTAAAGAAAAACTTGGCATCATTCATGATGTTGGAGGACAAAGTCTATGATGTTGTCTTCAGTAAGGGAAAGGTTTTCCTTATACACATCACCACGGGTCAGGTGAAACAGATTGGTTCATGGGTACATAACCTATATGCTCTTGAGGTTCAAGATGCATACAAATCTTTGAGGAGCAAGGAAAATGTTAGAGACTTGATGATTGAGAGGGAGATTACATTACCTCTTAACATGTAATGCTAGAAAAAGTCTCAAACAATTGTGGAGGAGCCACAATTGGTGAAGAAGCTTTAGGAGGTTGTGGAGCAGCCACAACTGGAGAATCCGAGAGGAGATCAAGTGGAGGCATCCACTCATGTAGAGACCTCCATTAGGGGGAAATTTTGAGCCAAGTGGGCAGAGGGATCGCATGCAACCATACCTCTAGGTGTGAGGTGGGGCGATGTGAAGAGATAGTCCCAAGAAGGCTTAAATAGGGCAGGATCCTTAAGGTACCCAACCTCTTTGATTAGACCTTGCTATGGAAACCCCAACGAGGAGTAGCAGGACTGGCTGAGTGGGTAGAGACGGATGCAGATAGAGTGGCAGAGAGAGCTACAGTGCAGGAGTCCTGAGACAACACAGAGTTAGCAAGCTACAACAATGCGAGAGGCACAAGAGTGTTGCACCAGTGTAGGATGGCACAGAGAGGTGTGCAACGGTGTGAGATGCAGGGAGTTGTTGCAGCAGCACAGAGGTTAGAGAGGGAGCACTTGTTAGTGGCAGAGGGAGCTTCAGCATCAGAGGGTGTTTCTAGCCCAACAGGGAGGTCAGTTAGGAGATCAGTTACTTACATCTCAGTAATTGAGTTGTAGTGCAACATTGGGCAGCATGATGCAACATGATGAGAGGAGGTGCAATGTGGATGTAGTGCTAGGAGATAGGACCAGTAACATCATGGATGCAGCGGGAGGAATCAATGTGATTGATGCAGTCAGAGATCAAAGTGACAGAGGCTAGAGCTGTCAGAGACTGAAGAGCACAAAGGTGCAGAGTTTTCAATCGACTGAGGCAATAACAGTTAGAGACTTTGATGACAGAGGCATCATTCTGATTCAGGTTGGATATTTTTTTGTTTCTGGAGTTGCTGGAGCAACAACACTTGAGAGAAGTGTTGCATGCATAACATTCCAAAGGTTCAGGATTGGGTTCGAGTTGAATGCCTTTCTTGTTGAGAGGGAGTGTTGAAAATAGCAACAAGAAATGCTAAAAATAGCATTGTTATAAATAGCATTTCAGGATATACTCCAACTCTGTTGGAAATAGCAAAAAATAAAAATGCTAAAAATAACATTGCTATAGATAGTGTTAGAGCCTAGATTTACCTCAGGCTGAAAAGGTAGGATCCAGGGCCAACATCAAACCACGCTCAGCCTGGTAGCTAGCCCTACCAGGTCAGGAGAGGGCTCTCTCTGAGTCAATCTCAGCAAATTATGATCACTAAGGGCTTGAGCTGACTGATTTAACTACTAATCTTAGGCTAGGTATAGGTGCAAAGGAGTTTTATTGGATAAAATGATGTTTTTGCGGGCTCTATGGGAAAGGTGGATCTTGGGTGCAGGGAATGAGGCTCAGTCTTGCAGGTATCTCAATGGGGCAAGGTAGGCAACTGTATTTGGCACTCTAAATCAAGTGAGATGGATGGATCAGATAGAGGAGGAGTTGAAAAGGGCAAGAGAAGCCATGGATCCTCTCCAAACAGCTGAAAACATCAAAAACTAAAGCAAACTTCAAGTAGAGCACTGCAATCTCAATGTATTATACTTACACTCTTGTTTGTTTTAGCTGAGAAGAAATAAGAGGGAAAATGATATACATAACACATGAATAAATTCACCAATACATAAGAAAGCACTGTACCAAAACAAATTCCATAGGGATCCCAAAGAGTACTGCAAACCCTGGTCTCAATTCCTTAGCCAAAATACTGATATGAGTGTACAATGAAGCTCCTTACTTTCTTAAGAGTCCAACCATGCTAATGACTAAAAAAACACATAATATAGACAAATCATAGCTCATCCTAGCCTCTAGGGGTCGAGCTCACAAGTTTAGTAGCTGTTCCTACTAATTCTAAACTGAGAAATAGAAATCAGGGAGTGGAACAGCTTACCTCTAGAAACTAGGGAACTGATTCATTCAGTTTCAAACAGCTTCTAAACAAAGGAATCTACCTCCATAAGTGAAAGTTTGACATATTTACATCATGATACATTAATTTACATTAAATTACATCAAAAATTTTACATTAAGAAGGTGAAAAAGTCAAACTGGCCAAAGCTAGGTGAAAAATAGAGCAATACTTGGTCAAACTGGCAAAATTTCCTCTATGCGTCGCGCCTGATTCTCTATGTGTAGCGCCTGTTTGGACTCGCTTTTGAGGGCCTTTCCAGTGTCCAAATTAGCTCCAAGTGTGCTTGTTCGAAATTTCTTCCTGTCTACTTTCCAACCCAGGTGGATTTTTTCAATTTGGCCTCCATTTACCCCTCCAAAATTCAGTTCTCCAAACACTGCTTCTTGTGTGTCAAAATAGGGGTAGTAAGGTCATTTTTTGAGTGTTTTTGACCTTCTTGAGGGCTCAAAACCAGTCCAAATTTCTTGGCCATTGGTAGGAAAGCATAGTTTTCCATGCCAAATCCAAAAATTCTAAGTTTTTGTGCTTTGGAGGCTCCTAGCAAAAGCGAGCGCCACATGGCACAATGCATAGGGAAGAAATTTCTGTGTTTTAGCCCAAAAATTTCAAAAATGCAAAAAGTGTCCCAAATTTTTTGAAATTTGGGCTAAGTCTTCTCCATCAAGCATTATGTTGGGCCAAGGAAGCCTTGGCCAAGATTTGAAGTCTATCATGCTCCTTTCGCCTCCTTGATTCCCTTTTCAATTTTGCCTTTAAGCCCCTGATTCTCGCCTTGCAAACTTTGTTCCTCACCATGTAATGATAAGCTATATGCCTCTATAAGGTTTTCTCCTTGTTGACCTTCTCTAACAATCTCTCTAAGTGGATGTTGGCTCTTTCAAGCCAAGATTCCTGATCGGCATTGATCTCTTGCTCAAGTGAAGTGAGCTCCACCCTCCTCCTTTGGGCAGCTCGGCGGTTTTGCCTTCATGTTTTTTAGCGCCATGGATGAATGGGACTGATGAGGGGAGGGTTTGATGCTAGCTATAGGGTTTTAGGGAATGAAAGTGTTTAGGGGATAATATTTAGGGCTTGGGATGGAAATTAGGGTTTGGGGATTTGTAGTTAGGATTTGGGAAAATGGGAATTGGGGATAAGGATGACTTAATATGGGAGTTAGGGAATGGGTGGATAAGCTGAGAAAATGAATGGAAGAGTGAAAAAAATGAGGGAATGGTAGAAAAAAATTGGCAGCAAAATGACAAGTACAAACCTTAGGCAATGGCTTTTGAGAAATTGCAAGGTATTAGGGTTTGAATTTTCTTTTACACAACCACCATAAACTTTAAGAAAAACTCATTTACTAGCAAGGAAAAGATATTGACTTACTTACACACTAGAAGAGTTGAGTCATTTTCGAAATTTGAGGGAGTTTTTGAGAGAATCAGGCTTGGTAGCTCTATGCGCTACGCCTCAAACCCAACGTGTCGTGCCTTCTCTATGCTCCGCGCAAGTGTATTTTTTGCACTATGGAGGGCAACCCAATGTGCCGCGCCAGTGACCCAATGCATTGTGCTTTTTGCAGGAGACTTTTAGAGGCCTTCGTGGTGTCCAAATTGGGCATGGGATAGCTCATTGGAAATATTATTGAGTCTACTTTCCAACCCAACTAGAATTTTTCAATTTGGAGTTCATTTTCCCTATCAAAAATCAAATCTCCCAAGACTGGTCAAACTATGCCAAATGAGGCTACCTAAAGGTAGAGTGCTATTGCAGTCAATGTTTGAAGGTCTTCCTAAAATTCAAATTCAGCTCATGATAGCTCATTGGAAAGATATTTATGTCTAGTTATCATCTTACTCATCAAGCAAGTCATTTGGCCAACCAAGCTAGGAGAAAACTTGATTTTCCCAAGGTCACTATAGAGGTGCATCAATTCTCCCGAGGCAACTGTATTTTTGACATTTCTCTAAAACCATGACACCTGTGTAAACCGTGGAGTTTTTTCTTTATTGGCCTATTGTGGACGAAAACCTCTCTCATTTTTCCCAAATTCATCTTTTATTGCTTAGAATCATCATTGGAGTAGAACCTATCCCGATGTGTGGAACAGGGGATTTGTCGAAATGAAGTGAAATGAAGGGGATAAAGGGTTTCTAAATTCTTGAGAAAATTTTTGAAAGTAGGGAGGGATGGTAGGAAGCAGGGGAAAGTATAATTTCAAATATTGAGTAAGGGAAAGGGGTCCAAAAGGGAAAAACACAGGCCTAGTCTAGAAAATTGTCAAGTTGTAGCAAGAAACTATAGTTGGTGCAAAAATGAAAAATTCGGGGGATCTCAGTGATGGGAAGTGTTTAATAAGATAAATTAAGGATAGGGAAAAGTGTATGAACATCCGGATACAAGTTTTATTAATGATTTGACCATCCAAGAGAAATTACCTTCAAAACCCTAGGAGAGGGAAATGAACTTTACCTAGGCACAACTGAAGCATGAACAAGGTGTAAAATGACCCATTGGAACCTGACATGCTGATGAAAACCCTCCGAATGATGGTACACTCAGCTGAATGGTGACATGAAATGACATTTGGATAACTTTGAAAATAGTAAAAGCAAACCCTAGACCCAATACCTAGTGACCAAATTTTACTTGAAGACTCACTGAAATGATAAAATTTGACCTTGACACCTTAAAATCACTTTGTAAGAGCATGTTTGATCACTAGAGGAAGGCTGCAAAGATTGACACTAACATATAGCATGTCAGGAATATTCTAATTTGTATTTGTCCTTGAATCAAAATTTAGAATTAAAATTCCAATTTAGTCTCACCAACTATTTGAAAAATAATTAATTAATTCATCTTGAGTTAATTAGTTGGAGAAAATCAAACATAAAGTCTTTGTGAAGACATGCAAAAGTTATCCCTTTGATTGAGGAAGTTATCCCTTAATTAAGGAGATAAGGACGAGTTGTATTTGAGTTGTTATTAGCTAGCTCAATTAACTGAGTTAATTTTAGTTAAATTAGTTCCAAACAGTTGAGGAACTAATTGTGAGTTTAGTCAGTTAATGCATGCATGCATGAAACTAGAGTACTCCAGATAACTAAGGATTCTCTCATAAATAACTCATGCATGTTAGTTCAGAGAAATACCCAGTTGAGATTAAAGATAGGGACATGGTACTATCATTTGGAGGAATTTTCCTATAAAGGAGACTCATCCATGTAAAAGGAATTCACTCCAGGATTGCGCAATTATTTTAGAGGTCAGTGTTGTGTGTGAGGTGAGAATCACACATGTTGCAGCTAGAGGACCCAGGAGAAACTGCGTAAGGAAATAGGAGGCTTGGAGGAATGAAGGAAGGCACATGTGTTGTCTACTCTATCTATGAGCAGCAGTGAGGGATTGTACTAAGAGCTGGATAGCTTGAGAGCTAAAGCTTTGTGTAATCCTGAGATATTTCCACTTATATGATAATACATATAGCGAGGTTTTTAGTTGAGGCTTTCCCTATTGTATTCTTCCATGTTTCATGTGTGATTGAATCTTCTTCTCTGTTATATGTGTTCTATTTGATCTTGCTCAAAATCAATTAAGCATCCGCACAGATTGATAGTAGAAGTAGATCAAGTATTTTGCTTTAGTTACATTGCATTATCAAGTGATCTACAGTGAGAATTTCTATATGGTATCAGAGCAAGCTGATCCATAAAGAAATTTCTACAATTTTCTCAAAGCAACTATGTCTACATTCTTTCTCTTGATTACCTCTTCTATTGCTTTCACATTGGTGGGATCATATCCCAACTTTATCACTAAATCATCTAAAGATTTGATCCTTGTATCTTTAGCTAAGGAAGATATTTTTTCTAACTTCAACTGAGACTGAAAATTTTCTAATGATGCTTGAAGCTTAGATGCTATCATAGTTGAATTTATGAGAGAAGAATATATCATCTTACAAGATTGTTCATGTAAATCAATCTCATCAAGAGGATGAATTAAGTTTGCATCAAAAGAAAACATTGATTTAGTGTAATCATTTGCATTTCTAGGATGAGTGATTTTGGGTTCAAGGAAGGCTATTTGCATCTTTCCCTTCTCAATGTCGAAGGAAGAAGGTAGATCGTGTTGTAAAGTTTATTTTTGCTTCCAAAACTATAAATAAGTGGAATATTTCGAAGCTTCATTCCTTTGCTTAATTTCCTTGTAAAATATAAATATGCCTTGTTCTTTCTGAGTCTGCTACAATTCTCCTGTCTGAGATGATGATACATTTGGATTGGTTGAAGACATAGGAGATCCTATAGTCATTTCTTCTCTTCTAGAAGATGATGGCACAAATGGGTTTATCATGAAAATTGGGCGTTGCGGTGTAGTATCTTCTTGTTGTGTTTCACTTGTATTATTTGTCTTCTGCCTCTTACTGTGTATTTTGAATTCCTTGGCTGAAATTTTTTTCACAATAGGGGAAGCACTATCCCTTGGCCTTTTTTCCTACTTTTCTTTTGGTACAGGAGTCTGTGATGTGTAGATGATATAACATACTCTTCTGCCTCCCCCTGAATTTTGAAATCAGTCCTAGGGCATCATATGACCAGGTGAAGCTAAGTTTGAAATTCATATGTTTCAAAATATTTTATGCTTCCCTCCTTTCTTATCTAGCATTATAAATAAAAGGCCCTACTTGAGTTTTGATTTTAAATTGAGCCTTCTTCTTTGCTTCTACAAAATGAAGCTGGTCCATGTTAATCATATGTCTAATATATTCCAATGCAAAAATCTAGATAGGGACAAAATTAAGTAATTTATATGGAGGTAGTTCACATCCATCAATCTTAATCTTAGTATAATTTTAGTATAGATACCAATCTCCTATTATCGTTTGTTCACTGAGATGTAGAAATTTTTTGATCTCTGGCCAAATCCTTGGTTCTACATCACTATTTAATAAACAAGAAACAACATATAGAAACTGATCCACAAAGTCACTAAATGCGAGTTCACTGGTGTTCTTCCTCACCAAGTCTAATGGATCATTGATTGTGAATTTCCTTGGCTGTCCATCTTATGTAAGGAAAGAAAACCTCTCTGATTGATAAAAGAGGAACACATATACTAAGACAAAAGCATATTTGAATACTCATTTTATAGAGAACTTCATGAACTGATCATGAATTGATTCTGCTAAGATTTCACTCTAAAATTGAAGATAAGAGATGGATTTTCATTAACTGAGAAAACTGATAAGAAACTTATAAGGACCTCATGGACCCACTGATCGAAATAATAACGTAACAGGCATGAGATAATGGATATTATCTACTTGGTCATTTATGGAAACATAGATGATTGATATGGTGGATTGGTTTTACGCAATTAGACATTTTCTGGTAGAAAGGTTTCAAAAATCTTAGCTCTTTGGGGAAAGTCAAGATTTTTTTAGATATCCATGAGGGGTTCTAGAGAAAATAGATATAAGGGTTCAGGTTTTTGAATATGTAACAATTGATTAATTGATTTAGAAGTAATTGTAAAAAGAGCTTCATTGTTTTGGGAAGCCACTGCTTTTTGACTGGGAACATACTTAACATGATACCATGAAATGAATCCTGGGAAATGATGGGTTTTTGGGATGATAAACTGAGGTAAAGATGAGTGCTAGATGTTTAATTCATTGCTTAAGTAAAAAAAAATTGTTTTAACCAATTGTGGAATTCATAAAGATCGAACTCATAGTTGGTTTCAAAAACTTTATAGAGCTCGTCAAGTAATGGTTGATGGTCTAAGTTTATAGTGGGAGTAAACATGGGGTTTTCTGAAGTTTTTGATTTCTTCTTTCAGGGCATGACTGAAAAAAATGACTCAGAAACAACTGTAATTACCTAGAGATGAACGATTTCCTCATTGACTAATAGACAAAATGGTCTCTTGAGTTTCACTGGTTAATTTGGCGGTTGTTAGGCTTGGTAATTGGTAGAAATGGTTCAGTTTATGACTTGGCAGAGTATAGAGAGAAAACACAAGCAACCGATAATCTTCAACAAAACACAAAAAATGTTTTTTGAAGGTTAAATGGTTCTATCACAAATTATCCATTAAATGGGCGCAGGGGACATTAATGTGTAATGGGAAATTTTAAAACGGGAATATGGTTGGCGAATAAGGAGTTGACAGTTGGTGGAATGGGGATTTTTATTTAAAATTGCCAGGAGTGAGTGTAAAGACTTTATGGATGAGAGAGTGGATTTTGAAGGGTGTAGGAGGCAATTTATGGTTTTGGACCAAGGGGGTGCCAAGTGGATGTGAGAGGGACATGTGGCAGAGGCAGTATGAGGGATGGCCACTTTTCTCAACCTTCTCATTGATTAAACTTCAAATGGGCTTGGGGGGTGCAGAGCAGTCTAAGAGTCGTTGATCTCTTAGCGCTGCAAATCGTATTTGTCAAACTTTTATTACATTTAACAAAAATGACAAAGAGTCTTGTCATTTATCTATTCAAAATAAACTCTCTTTTTTTTCATTTAATTTAATTACATTTAAAATTTAATTAGACATGATTAGTTATTGAAAGGCGACATTTTAACCAGTGTGCTGCATTTTTTTATTTTTATTATATATAAAAAAAATTATTTTTATTTTTTTTTTTTTCTTTGCTCATCATTTCTTATATATATATATATATATATATATATATATATATATATATATATATATATATATAATATATATATTATATATGATATATATATATATATATAGATATATATATATATATATATATATATATATATATATATATATATATATTATATATCTATATATATATATATATATAGATAAACATCTAACTTATCAAAAAAATCAATGTTACAACAACTGTGATAGAGAAAAGGGTGCCTTACTATTACAGAGTATTTTATCACGCCCCTTGCACTTCCCTGTGACATACCTCGAAGTTCCCAAAACATGACCATTATATAGTATACTCATCCACATATATAGCTCATATCCCTCCTTTAACTTTTCTTGGAAAATGTCTTGAGCTTTTCGTGAAGAAATAACTCTTAAAACCCTAAAATGAGGGTCATCACTCTGATGAAGCTCAAAAATGCGATGATCGCCTGTTACACCGTGTTTGACCCATGATGGCATCTCTCTCTTCCCTGTTCCCACGATGATCCCAAAAAGCTAATTTTCCCAAAGAGGATGATAAGCTTCATGATCTAGAATCTTCCAGAGCGGTGAGTTGGAGGTGATTTCAGATAGCTGAGGTCAAATCCTCCTAACTTGACCTCTTTGTCTTATCCCTATGCGCTACCTCCTTGAGATGTGGTCCTAATCCTATCTTTGGAGGAGTCCTATCTCCCTCTCCTAGCCTATAAATTCCTCTTCTCCCACTCCCAAATGGTTGGACTATGTCCATTTGCACCCGTATGCTGAGGTTGTGCTTAGAGGCTATTCATTAGACTTGGAGAAGGAGTGTTTGGAGAGTTTTTTGGCTTGGACATCGATTACCACTCAAGGAGAGCCTTTCAACATCAAGGCTATGGTTTTAAGCTTCCCTTTAATCTTTAAATAATATACAACTGTTGGTTCATCTTCCCAAAATATATATGCTCATGTATGCATTAGCTTGGCATTCCTTGATTAGTTAAGTAGGTTGTTATTGAATTTGTATTGGTTTTGGTATGCTTTGTTCTCTCTTGTTCACTTTTGCAGGTACATAAGTGCTCAAAGAAGTAGGAACAATTTCGTGACATAAGCGGTTCAAGGTTCTCAACAAAGGAAATCAGATTAGCATCAGAACGAGGTAGGTCATCTCTTTTGTTCTACTTTTCAATTATAACCTAGGAAGATGTCTAGTTGATTGACACTTCAGTTGCTAGACCCACTCATTGTGCTAGAGGGATCATCTCTATCCGCAGAGAGGATTAACCTTGTCAGCAAAATGGCGACTTGTGGGGAACCTATGACCCTTTCCTTCCCTTTCTTCACCTCATCTTTTGACGAGTTAGATCAACCATTAACTTTTAGACTTCATTGCTTGTCTGTAGTGAGTGTCACCTTTTGGTATATGTATGAAGGTTTTTAATTTGAGTTGTTCTTGAATATTTTGAGTTTCTTTTTTGTTTTCATCAACCATCATGGTTTTGACCCTAACGGTCATGATGATATCACCGGTTGTGGCTTATAGTGGCGATGATCAGTACTTTCCTCTTAACAAGTGTGATGATTGCAAAGGATTAAGAAATTTAAGGTTTTTTTTTCTTATTTTCAGTTATGTTTTCCTTCTCCCAGTGATTTACCAGTGTGATATTCATTGACTCTATTATTATCTGATTGCAATCACCTTTTAACCTGGTTTGAATGTGCTTGAAGTTTGATTAGCCTTTTAGGGTTTCTAGGTCTTCTAGGTCAACCTTCGTCCACACATTGGTATTTTCATCAATTATCAGAGATCAATTACCTGCGTTAAAGAGTCTTTGAGTGTTCAGACATCCTTTGCAGATCACTTTTGGTTCTTATGTCTTAAGTTGTTTTCATTAGTAGATATTGTGGAAGTTACTTAAGTTCTCTTTGACAAACGATAAATCACACATCGATAATCTCATTGGAATCAAAAGGAAGTATTTGCTTTCAATTTTGTGTTTCGAAAAGTGGAAGTGAAAGTGTTTATTCTTTTCATAGTTTTCGAAGCATTTTGTGTTGCATTCAAATCATTGACGTGAAAGAGATTTTCATATTTGTTGGCTTGCCTGCATTCTCTTTTATTTTTGCAGTAGATTACGTTAGTTGCATTTTGAAAAAGAGAAAAAATCATCATTATATCTTAAGGAAAATTTTCTTTAAGGTTTGTTTTGGCATTGCATTTGCTTATCATATGAAAGATTAGATTTCATATTTTGCATTTAGGGTTTGAAGATTGTCATGGATGCACTTTTGCATTTCGTTTGATGCATGATTTGAGTGATCTTCTTCCCTACATAGATAGCTTTCATTGAATTGAAGGATTTCATTTCATCATCTAGTTTGCATTTTAGGAATAGGTAACATCGTTAAGGCCTTGAAATTGAAACATAATTGTAGGTTTTAACCCAATACAGAAATTACCTGCATACGAATTCTAAAACATAGAAAATAAACAATGCGAGACAATAACACATAAAACACATATACACAAAGATTTTCCCCTAGATCCCAAAACCGGGACTACCAGCTTGATTTTTCATTATGTTCTTTCAATGTTACAATCCATATTTATACATGCCGAAGCATCCAATACCATGGACCGAAAACCATCGCGTCCAAAAAACATGTGCGAAAATTATGCACAAAACCATAGGTGGGTCTGCCCAACTTAACATAGGGTCCAAAAACCAAAATTTTCCAGGGTGTTGCCCACCCATTAAAGTGGGGTTATGGGTACCACTAAAACCCCCGGTGACCTTTCCCCCTCTAACCCCTGGTTAACTACGTGGGCTAGTCGTGGAAAGAATATAACACAACCCAACATTCTCCCACTTGTGGTTTTCTTTCCACAGGGGGCCACAAGAGAGCTTAGTCATTTATCTAGCCCTACAATGCCCTTTGTTTCTCTACACCAAGAGAACTTCTCAGAGCTCAAAGATTTTGTCAATGCATCTGCAGTATTCTTCAAAGTGTCCACCTTTATCAGCAACACCTTTTTGTCTTCTATAATATCCCTCACAAAGTGATACTGAACATCAATGTGATTTGTCTTTGAATGATAAGCAGGGTTCTTTGCTAAGAAAATTGCACTTTGGGCTGTCCACAGTCTATTCTTATAGCTTCCTGTACTAACCCCATACTTGAACACAATCTCTGCAACCAATTGCTTCTTGTTGCATGTTGGCTGCCATTTGATGCAGGAAAGTGTTTCCCTCTGGCAGACAGAGGCACCCTCTCTATGCCTAGAGGGGGTCTATCACAACGGACAGATCAACAATAGCTTTCCTTAATAGTTAAAGTTGAGGCCTACTCAACTGATGTCGATGGAGTTCCATTGCGCTGTCCAGCTTCGCTTCCTTCTCCTCCATTGAGTGATCAACCTGAAACAAAGCAAGGATACAACAGCACGTAAGGATACAACAATGAACTATTTACTCACAAAGTCAAGAAGTCATGAGCTATCAAGTACATTACATACAAGACATAGGAAAACATCATTGATTGCATTAATAATGAAATAAGAGTCATCTTACAACCAAAGTCTTGACGTCACAAGCCTTCTCAGAAGGGTCCAGCCAACATGTTCTTCAAGCATTCACTCTTTGGAGATGGATCTCCCAACATAAAAGAACTCTCTCACTCATAAGATTTACACAAGATTAAGGGCACTTCACAACCTTCCACAAGCTATCAACAATCCCACACTTGCCACACTCACACCAACTATCTAGAAAACTCACAAAACACTCACAACACTACTCAACTAGCAAACTATCAGGAACTAGCAATGCATAGCAATGGTGAGAGTTTAAATAGGAGAAGGAGTCTCCATGAAAGGTGGAAGAGAGAACTTATCATCAAGGAAGGTAGCACAATTGACAGAACTGCCACACCAGGGAAGGAAGGGCGACATAAACTAGGCCAACAACCAGGTCTGGAGTCATCTGGAAGGCCGACTGTTGGAACAAATTCGCCCAATCTGGATCATCGCGGGCACAAAACTAAGTTTCAACGCTGACATCGCAAGTGATCAATGAAGATAGTCAGATCATTGCCGAAGGAAACACATAGCCCCGCGTTGGTGCTTAAAATCTGGCCATCGCGGGAATCAGATGTACTTTCGTGCTGGTAGCACAAATAGACTGTTCATGCGTGCCTTTTAGCGCGTTTATTAAGCCTATAACCTCGATGAGGCAGATAACTTAGGAAAAGTGGGTCAATTGGCAACATAGTAGAGCATTTGTCTGTCATGAACATGTTTGACTTGGACACAGGACACAGTAAGAATACTAGGAGTGAAAGCGGTGATAAATTACTATATAATAGATGCCCCCTAAAGTATGAAGCCCGAGAGAGTGGGAGGGGTGAAATGCTTTACAAAACTGACTAAGCTGGAGCACCATCTGGAAGGACCTGTACGCAAGTCGAACTGATATCTCTGAAGTACATGTAGTCTAGGCATGGGTGCAGCCATCCAAAAGACATACGAAATAGGTCTGTGGTATGGACGCAGCCACCCAGCTAATGAGACCATGATAATGACAAAGGTGTGGTCACAGCCACCCATAAAGACTCAAGTATGGTTGTAGCCACCCATCAATGAGTCATGTAATCACGAACCAATCCATGCAGCCCAAACATGTGCGATATGAGTTTAGGGTCTTGAACCCAACCAATCATAGTACAAATTCTAACATGCGAATAGATGTGTTGAGGTCGAGCATGATAGAAAGTCGCTTGATTACTGGTCAATGATGGAAACCGTTAATAAGCGCGAGAGAAACCACCTATAATGCCAATGGTTCTCAAGGTACTAGCTAGCACAATCCATGGAGTGTGAAAAAGGAGCTGAAGTTGAACACTCGTGGAATCACCTAATCGACGACCAATGATGAAAGTCGATCGTCAGGTGCGAAGAACTTGCCATTAAGGCATGCAAGCTCTAAGGTACCAAAGGGATCTCTAGATCAATCTCCTAGATAATGAGTTGATGTCGACAGGAGACGACCTGTCGCAGGAGGGCCATAATGTTTCCCTCATCAATGACACAAGACCAGGAACAAGTGGTAGATGGTGAAACAAAGTATCAGAGAAAAAGGCAAGGATGTAAACTACAAAAGGATTATACTCTTGAACATGTCGGTGACACAACTCCGAAGGGTGGCAGCATTCAGGTACCAAAGGATTAGAGGCTTGATGGAGAGAGCATGGATCAAATGGAATGAGGCTAAATGACAACCCAAACCCGCGGAAGGCCAAATGACGATGTACGGATGTCCCAACCCAACAAGAAGCAGAAGTGTCGATGTTTAAGAGTGACTAGCTGCCATAGACAATCAACGATGTTTTCCAAATTTTCCCCCACCATTGCTAGCGAATACCCCAGTTATGTTGAAAACAAGATTGAAGGGGATAGCATATGCTTGTGATATAAGTTCGACCTTTGGTTGAATCCAACGTAGTAATAGTTTAATGAGCCCTAGAGAGGAGAAACTCGAGTCTCGTCATGGTGACGAGTCCAATGTCATTAGGGTTTAACGAGTCCGACATAGGTTAAACTCAGAGTCTTTTTCATGTTTAGAGAGTTTGAAAAAGACATGGAAAAGAAAACTCCAGGGGGGTCCTTTTCCGTAGATTTGTGTCTCTCGAGCTCGAAAAGGTATAAAACGATACTCGAAAGAACCGCCGACCATTACGATCGAGGAGTACTTTTCATGATTAGTGACTTCAACTTGAAAAAGTAGAAAAGCGATCGAAATCACGTCGTTTCGTAACCAATAACGAACTTGACGACAATATTTTCGTTTTTAGATGGTCGGAAAAGATCTTAAAGGTGACTGCCTCTTATTTACTTTTAACGAGTCAAGAGGAACAACTCAGCGATCTTTTCATTTTTCGAGTCAGAAAAGAGCTTAAAGACGACTTCATGGATCAAGTGTACACGAGACTCCACTACCTGTAGCTCTGCACAAAACAGGTCACATGTGAACCCATTCGATATAAAATGATCAATATACGTAAAAACATAGTTAAAAAACCAAATTTTAACTTACCCATGTGATAAAAAATGAGGAAAAACCCACATTTATAAAATATAATTTTTTAATTTCCAAAAATTACTATAAAAAGGGGTTAATCCATCCATTTTTACCATTGTTACTGTTCATTCCACTGTGGAGCATTTTGGAGCACCAAAGTTGGCGAGCTAATTTTGACCTCGTTCATCCATCGTTCACCCCAAAACTCTGTCCAAGAAGATAGACTTCATCTTGCGCTTCAATTCAATACCTTTTTTTATGCATTTTGACCGTTAAATGTGTTAGTTTAGGCAGATTTTTTGGACCGGGTTCCGCCGCTCGGTCATCGCAGGTATACCCAAAAGGTCCGTGATGATCGAAAAAATTTACACATAACGCGCTCCGATCATCGCAGAAAAGTGATGTGCTTCTGCGATGACCGCGAGAAAATAGAACTAGCAACCTCACGTCATCGCGTCTGTTTTAAAAACAAACGAGATGACGACGCGAAAGTATACTTTTATGCTAATTACGCGTTGAATTTTTCAAAAGAAGTGCTAATTCATTTTTTTCATCATGCAAGCTATAATGGCGTTTGTCTGGCAAGAACGAATGCATGATGACAATGATATTCAAGCTTTTGTCGATGTGGGGTGCCGAAATGCATTATTAGCATGCGGATTGCTCAAATTCTTCCTCACTCTACACCTTCGGTCACAACCTCATTTACTGGAGCTACTGATCCGGGCCTGGAATCCCACAGATGGGAAATTCATCATCCAAGGCTGGATATTGAGTTTGATGCGACAAACATATATTTTCTGACCGGGTTGTCCCGTCGTGGTGAGAGGCCCATTCTAGAGGGGCAACGACCCAGGGGTGATTCTCTGGAGATGCTGATGGCTCAAGTGTGCCCATGGGTATGCAAAAACAAAAGCGTGAAGGTGGCAATCCCGACAGTGGAGGACGTAGTCCTTCGTGCTATGTTATTCATGGTGACACGGGTAGCGGGCTCCCAAGCCCAACACGAGGCTTCGAAGACCCATCTCCGGCTGGCTCTCGAATGTCTCAATCCAACCATGTTTAACTGGGCAGACACAGTGACGGCGAATATGAAGAGGCAACTTACCCGCTGCTGACGAGGAGAGATGAAGCAGTTTGGTTATGGGTCCATCTTAGTCCCACTCATGCTAGAGCAGGTGCCGGCATTATAGTTGCAGGACATGGATTTGGATTTTCCCAAACTACGTGAGACCAGGGCTACACGGTGGGCACACGTCATGCCACGAGGAGGTGGCAGATGACCAGTGTCGTGGGGGACACTGTTTCGAGAGTAGCTGGAGCACCAAGTGATCTTCGTCAAGGATTGGCCATATGCTAGCATGGACGTCCGTGGAGATCCTAAAATGTAGTTTCCCGCTGGAGAGCAGTGGGATGATGGTGGTAACACACTTGATCACATTATTTTTGCATTTTATTTTTTATGATGTTTTTAGATTTTTTCATGTATATGTCCTAATAATGAACGCTACAGAATTGCAGATGTGGGACCAGTGAGACCTGTTGGGTTGGCTCCAGAGGCACGAAGGGATGCATAGGGCATCAGAGCACTAGCCTTGGCTCCCCCAGAGGATGACGAGATGGAGACAGTGGCCCGAAACCTTGAGGGTCTGATGGCGGGGATCCCTGATTACATGAGGGTTGAGGAGGTCCCCATAGCGTTGCAGATCCACACAGTAGGAGTGAAACCCAGGGTGCACCACTTGTTGAGGTGGGTGGCATGAGCGGCAGTGTGCTATAGGGAGCATAACCCACCACAGTAAACGCCTAGGTTTATTTCTTGTTGATGATTTTTTGAGAGACATGTGTCTCGGATGTATGGAGAACACAAACTCTTTTTGGACACATACACTTATTTTTTGAGCGCCTCAGTGCGCGACACGATATATATATATACATATATATATATATATATATAATATTATATTATTTATATATATATTATATTATATATATATATATATATACACATACATATTCCAATGGCACTTTTGTTGTTTTTTTACATGCTTCTTATATGTTGTTTTGATTACATGTTACGTAAATGTCTTTCTAATACATGGTTTGCCAATGCATTAGTTAACGTGTTTAACCTTCATGGAATGTGTTGATATGTGATGAAATAAAAATTCCTTTCTAACAATTTAACACGTAAATACAACCTTAAAATCCGATGGTCCCCGATGGAATATCGCCCATTGAGCTGGTGGACAACAAGCTGAGAATCCAAGTTCACAACCAATGTATGAATACCGAGATTAATTGCCTCAGCTAGTAACTCAATAACAACACTATACTCAGCGACAGTGTTTGTGGTACAACCTAGACAAACACCTTAAAGGTCTACTAGCTCACCATGAGTATCGTAGATCACCCATGCCATAGAAGATAGGTTGTGGGTACTGCGGCAAGCACCATCAGTGAAACCAATGTAAGGAGCACCAGACATCTACACAAGAAGCAAAAAGACACAATAAGCGGCAATCATGCCGACACACCAAGCCAAAACATGAAAACACACACACACAACACACCTGCTAAAAACACACGTATGTACAAATCAGAGTGCATGGAGTTCACGCATAATATTTTTTCAAGTAAAGCCCATTTCGGGGCATATCCAGAGGATTCCCTTCATAATCAATCAGCTCATAGACCCCTTTCTGCAAAACTCACTTTACAATATAAGGCCCGTGCCACATGAGCTCGAATTTGCCTGCCCCTAGCTTAGCATTTTCTTGATCGTAGAGCAGGACTAAATCTCCCTCAACAAAAGAACGAGGATGAACAGTATGATCAAAGAGAGTTTTCACTCTCTTCTTATGTGCTTCAATAGCTAGAGATGCTAGTCAATGAGTCTCGTCTAGCCGTTCCAGGTAAAGAAGGTGTTCTTTTACCGAAGTAGTGTCAGGGAGTAATTCAACGGCTAATTTCAAAGAAGGGATCTCACACTCGATGGTAAGGGTAGCCTCTAGCCCATAAACCAATTGGAAAGGGGTGAAACTGATGGCATCCTTCACAGAAGTTTAGTAGGCCCATAAGGTAGAGAACAACATCAAGTGCCAGTTAGACTTGTGCATGCCAATGGTACGTTGAAGCATTGTAACTAGAACCTTGTTGACGGCTTCTACCTGGCCATTGGCCTGAGGATAGTATGGAGTCGAGCTATCATGCCGCAAGCCTAGTTGGGTTGTTAGCTCAGTCATCATATGATTATGGAAATGCTTGCCGTGATCAATGACGATAGCCTGAGGAACTCTGAACTGTGAGATAACATGGTTAAATAAAAATTGTGTCGCTATGTGACCGTCTTCGGATAGTGTGGGCATCTCCTCGGCCCATTGTGTGAAGTAATAAATGGCAACGATGATATACCCATGCCCCCAAGCCAAGTGAGGGTTACAGGTCATATAATCAATGCCCCATTTTGCAAAAGGGCTGATGGTAATAACAGGGTGCAATGGAGCAGGAGGCGCACGCATCTTCCGCTGGTAGATTTGGGACTCGTGACAGGAGCGGATGGCAAGAATGCAGTCCTTAAAGATGGAGGGCCAAAAGTAACCGGCACAGAGGATCTTTTGAGCAGTAGCATATCCGAACATGTGACCACCACAAGCACCAGAATGGCACTCATTTAAAACTCGCTTAGCTTCCTCGAACGTTAAACATTGGCGGAGAATGGAGTTGGCGCCGAGACGGTACAGGGTATCCCCAATAATACGATAGGGCTGAGACTAATGGCGAATCCGTCGCCAAGCATCCTTAGACACATAGGGACGAAAAGAGGACGTCTGCAGATAGACAATGATATCCCCGTACCAGGGATCGAGGGTGCTGATTAAGAACAGGGTTTCATCCGGAATATGGTCCTCTAATCGAGAGGGCGCGGTAAGAGATGGCAAAGAGCAAAGCAACTCAGCAAAGACAAGGGATTTCTTAGACTTGGCAGCGGTGAATTCCAAGTCAAACTCTTGGAGGATAACAATCCACTTTGAGTACTTGCCCCCAAGCAACTGACGCAACAGGATGTACGTCATCGGGTTGCAATCAGAAACCACTGTCGTAGTGCGCAATAAGATATAATGGCGGAAACGTTGGACAGCACAAATGGCAACCAATGCCAACTTCTCGACATAAGCGTATCAAGATTTCGTATCCAATAAATTGCGGCTGAGATGATAAATGACATGCTCAGTGTCATCGTCATCATCTTGAATGAGAACCATGCCAATAGTGGTATCAGCAGCAGCCAGATATAGAGTGTAGTCACGATGATAATTAGGAGGACGCAACAATGGAGCAGAAACAAGGAGAGCCTTGAGGCACTTGAAGGACTTTTGAGCAGCGACATCCCAAAGAAAAGGGGTGTCCCGCTTTAATAACCGCGTGAAACCTTTGGCCACTTCGGCATAGTTTGGAATGAAGCATCATAAAAAATTCTCTTTGCCCTGCAAACTTTGCAATTGCTGCAAAGAAGCAGGGGGAGGAAGATTCAGAATGGCCTCAACTTTAAGGGGATCCAAATGGATGCCCTCTCGGGAGACAATGAACTCAAGAAGTCTGTCGAACTTGACGTAGAAGACACACTTATGTGGATTGAGCCAGATGCAGTAGTGTCTACAACGGAGAAAGATTTTGCGAAGGTGAGTGGGATGGTCCTGACATTTAGCTGAATGAGTTAGTAGATCATCCAGGTAAGGTTGCACAATGTGTCGAATATCATGGAATGCATAAGACATCGTGCGTTGGAAGGTAGCATCGACATTTTCCAAACTGAAAGGGAGCTTTTTGTAGGCGAAAGTGCCCCACGGACAGATAAAGGCAGTCTTGTGCTAATCGGCGGGCGCAATATTATTCTGCTTATAACCAGAAAAACCGTCCATGAATGAGTACATTTCACATCTGATACACTCATAAATGAGCTATGTTAGCGCTCAAATCTACCTTAGGCTGAAATAAGGTGAGACTCAAGGCCACATCAAACCACGCTCAGCCTCGTAGCTAGCCCTACAAGGACAGGAGAGGGCTCTCTCTGGGTCAATCTCGGCAAAAGATAATAAACAAGGCCCGAGATGACTGAATTGATGACTAATTTTAGGCTAGGTATTAAGTACAAAGAGTTTAGAATTTATTTTTGAAGGTTTTGTTGAATTCAAGGGAAAGGCAAATTTGGGTGCGGGGATGAGGCACAGTTTTTGCAGAGGTCTACTTGGGGCAAGATAGGCGATTGTTTTGATGCCTTAAAGCAAGTGAGATGGGTAGATCAGACTGGTGAGGAGCTAAGGAGAGCAGGGGAGTCTCAAGGATTCTCCTTAAACTGAAAAAAACATAGAAAATTAAACAAATTTAAAGGCAGAGCATAGCAAGTTCATGGATTCTACCTTAACACTTCATTTGTTTAATTACAAAAGATTAAGTAAAGAAAATGGTACACATACACAACTTACAAGTACTGAGATAAACACACCATCAACACATAAAGCCACATGAATTCCAAATAGTGCTGCAAAACCCTGGTCTTTCCTTTGCCAAAATGCATATAAGATATGTACAATATAGTCTCAAGCTATTCCCAAGAGTCCAACCTCTCCTACTGAATGAAAATTTACATATATAGACCAAGTTATCCTCATTTTCTAACCTCTAGGGGTCGAGCTCCTCCTTCTAGGAGCATTTTGAACAAATTCTAAACATGGAGCAAGAATCTAGATGACCAAACAACCTGCCTCTAAAAAGAAGGAAATTGAATTCATTACATTAATTTCTTGCTAATTTGTGAATGAATCATCTAGAAGAAGGTAGATAAGTGCCATGTTACCTTACATACATCAAATTACATCATGTTGGGTCAAAAATTACATCAAAGAGTGAAACTGGTGAAAACTAGCCGAATTCCTGCGCTGAAGGTGAAAAACTGGGTCAAAAACTGTATGCGTAGCGCACATTTGAGCCTGTTTTTGGGGCACTTCCCAACATCCAAATTGAGCTAATGATAGCTCGTTGGAAAGCCTTGGATGTCTACCTTCCAACCCAAGTATAATTTTCTAATTTGGAGCTCATTTGCCCCATCAAAACTGAATTCTCCCAGAGGTACTTCCTGCTGTTGGAAAAGGTGGCAGCAAGGTGGTTTTCATGATGTTTTTGGACATTTTGACCATCCAGATCTCAATGAAATGATTCGGAAATGGCTGAAAATGTGTATTTATTCATGAAAAATCGAAAAATACAAGCCATTTGTCATTTGGACCTCCCAATCTTCAGGGTAGCGCGCTACGCGCTACGCGTAGAGCCAAAAAACCTGTTTTGCAAGCCAAAAATTTCAAAGCGACAAAATTTTCTCCGAATTTGCCCAAATTCAGAGTGAAGACCCTCTATCATGTGTATATATCATCCAATGAAGCTTCAGCCAAAACTCGAAGTGGATCCGACCTCTTCCGCCGTTTTAGGGCTTGGCTCAACCTCTTTTTCAACATCTTCACTCTTGCTTTGTTGACATGCATGCGAGCCCAATAATGATGTTTCATGTGTCGAAGCATATCTTTATATCTATTAACCTTTGCCAACAACTTCTCTAAGTGAATGTTGACCCTCTCGAGCCAAGTCTCCCGGTCAGCTTCTACCTCCTGCTCATAAACTGAATCTGTCTGACATGGCTTTGGTATCAAGATGTCTGTGATATGTATAGTGATATAGGTGTGGTGGAGCCAAACTTCAATGCATACTCAAAAATTCTTCTATGTTTACCAAAGCATCATACAAACTAAGCCATAATGATAATGCTCTATTTTCAATGAATTGGCACAAACGGTCACTGCTTGACAAATGAACAAAATATAATGTGTGCCCTTTGAAATGTTGACTAGGGTTTACAAATGAGCATGGAGCTGGTTTTCATCAATAGAGGATGAGAAATCTTCACTAAACCACCCACATGTCTTTAAAAACCCTAAGGAATGATTTTGGTATGTGCATATGGTTTCACTTTTCTACACCCAACACATCAACTCCTCTCTTCAAACACACTATAAACAATATCAAATTGATTGAATCAGTCAAAGAAAACCTACTTGCAGCTTTGGAGGCGATTAGACACGATTTGGGTGCATAAATTTGATGCTGGAATGAGTGCGTAGTGCACAATTTCAATGCGTATCACACGGCCTGACACGTAGCGCCTTTGTTATTTTACACTGGCCAGTGAGGCCCAGTGCGTAGCGCACACCTATATGCGTAGCGCACAGACCCAACGCATAACGCATTTTGTAAGAGGAATTTGGAGGCTTTTCCGGTGTTGAAATCAGGTGCAAGATATCTCATTGGAAAGGTCTCTGAGTCTACTTTCCACTACAACTAGAATTTTTTAATTTGGAGTTCATTTGCTTTGTCAAAAATCAAATCTCCCAAGACTGGTCAAAATGTGCCAAATGAGGCTGCCTCAAGGCAGAGTGCTGTTGCAGTCAACTTTTG
>APFE031296007.1:0-71131 GCA_000404065.3 Pinus taeda | reverse complement strand
AAACAAACCCTAGACCTAATGCCTAGTGACCAAATTTTGCTTGAAGACTTATTTAAATGACAAAATTTGACCTTGACAATCTGAGACCACTTTGTAAGAGCATATTTGATCACTGGAGGAAGGCTGGAAAGACTGACACTAACAAGTTGGTCAATGAAGGTTGTTGGGTAGTTATCTTTGGGACAGGCACGATTAATATCACGGTAATCAACACAGACCCTAATGGTGCCTTGTTTTTTAGTCACAGGGACGATATTGGAGACCCAATCTGTGAGTGGGATGGGGTAGATGAAACCAGCCTTAAGAAGCTTTTCAACTTCCGCTTTGATAGCCGCAGCCTTTCGGGGGTGCATGGGACGCAAATGTTGTCGAACAGGCTTAACACCCGAATACGTAGGTATCTCATGCACCACGATGCTAAGATCGATGCCGGGCATTTCTTCGTAAGACCAAGCAAACACATCACGGAATTCGTGAAAAAGATCAGTATAGAGCTGAATCTCCTCAGGAGTACAAGTTACTCCTACATAGATGTGCTCGATAATCCTTGGTTTAACAAAGATGTCGATCGACTGGGTTTGCGTGATGTTTCCCCTGTTCCCTTCAGAGGACACTTGATAAACTTGAATGGGTGTCTAAAGGGGTTGTGAGGGGAGACAAGGAGCAAACCGCTCAGGACAGGTAGGCATTTCCCGGTGGGCAGGGAGAAACGAGGAACGATGCTGGTGATCAGACCAAGGGGGTTCCTCGAGAGACATGGTCTCAATAATGGCTTCATCAGAAGGAAATATTTCCTTTAAAGGGTCTGAAGAAGTGTGGTCTCCAAGCTAAGGGGAATGAGCATACGAGTCGAGAGCTTTGCTCGAAGTAGCAGATTCAGGAGGGGGAGCTGATGCAGAAACAATCTCGATGTAGTTGAGTTCGGCAAGACTCAACGGCATCTCATCGCCCCAAGATTCTACCTGATCAGTGGGGGGAAGAACCCATGGATCAGAGCGAGTGGAAATCATATTAATAGGAGCGATGTTCGAGGGTGGGAGTGAAAAGACACCCATAGGGGCAGTATCTTTAAAGAGTCCAGCTCCCACACTCTCCCATGGAATGGAGGTATGCTCCACAAAAGGCACGTTGCCTTCAGAAGAGGAGGCGAAGAAGGACAGCTGGTCTACTATGACGATCTTCCCCTGATGAGGGAAATGAATGACATGAAATGGAGGTGAAGCCACGGCTTGCATGGCATATGTCCAACTTCGGCCCAAAAGGAGGTTGTAAGTTATATTGGCATCAATGACTTCAACTTCCACTTCGACCGTCTTCCCTTCAAAAGTAATAGGCAAACGTTGGAGTATACCGTAAGGGCGAGACTCTCTCCCATCAAAGGCTTCTAGAGTCGTAGGAGACTGGCTCAGAGTCGGAGAACCAATAACCTTCCAACAAGCAACAGACATTATGCAAGTTGAATCACCTTCATCAATGACGGTACGATGAATCATTTTAGAGTTGATGATGACCTAGATAAGGAAGGCAATTTGGTGAGGTAGTCTCAGTATATGGCTGTCGAGATCAAAAGAAATCAAATCCGAGTCAGCCAGGTTGATGCCACTAATAGCCGATAGCAAGGACCTCCTCTGGAAGGGGCAGCTCTGGAGAACTTCTAGAGCGGACATAGCTGACGGAGCCTGGGCTATGTCCTTAACGATTCTATAGTGCTGAGCATCACGATCATTAGGGTTGTAAGAATATTTCTTGAGTACACCTTTAGGAGGGGGTCGGACAGGCGTCTTAGTGCTAGGTCTCTCAATATGCAGCGGACCAGAATTGGACAGAGGAGCGTTAGAGGGAACCTCAAGCTCTTTCCCGGCAGGTGATGGATATTCTTTTGCTCGAGTACTAATGTGAACGGGGATCATCCCAGCCATAAACACTTGAGAACCAAAAGGAGAAGAGGATTGGGATGGATCAGCCACCATTTGCGTTTTCTGAGAGGGAAAAGGTTCTTTTAGCACCACAGGAGTCCCAGGAGCACCTTTCAACAAACGACTAACTTTAGACCACCTCGGGTAGTCTTTGGTATAGTGATCCTTGTCATAGATAAGGCAAGGATACTTGGGCTTGCGTTTGGTTCCCTCCTCGGGTGGTGGTTTAGCGGAATCCTGCTTCGATTGATCAGCTTTATTCTTTCCTTTTCCCTTCTTTTTCCCTTTCGAGGCTTTGTCTGCCGTGGTGGAATAAACGACGTTAACCTCGGAAGTATTTCCAAAATTGGATACAGCCTGAGAAGTATTTTCATTCGAAGCATTCGACTTTTGCTTCCCAGGGTTCGCAGAAGATTTCTTAGAGGGCGGATTAACAAAACCAATGATACTGTCAACAGATGGTGTTGGCGAGGCTTTGGAATTTGTGGGCCTCGGGGCATCAAGCAAATAATCATATAGTGTACCGGACTGGGAATAAACCAAGTCAACGTACTGAGCACGCGCAGTAGCCTGCTCTTCAGCTACACATGCCCCCATAGCAATGTCCTGTGCTATTGGACCGACGAATGAGGTTGTGAACTAGTCGGTCAGGAGCTGATCGGGAATCCAAAACTTAATCAAATGGTGACACCATCTCCATTCATGGATATGATCAGAGAAGTGCGTAGCCGTCGTTTGTTTAAGGGATGTCAGGAGATGTGTGCCCGTTTCATATCGAATCGGCAACTAAAAATGAGTTAAAAATGCCATGGCCAACGAGTTAAAATCCTGAAAAGATCCGCGAGCTAACTCAATATACCATTTAGCAGTAGAGCCAATGAGGGTCCTTTGAAAAAGGCAGAGCTGGATTAAATCATCAAGCCACGAATTTGATGAACACCATATATGATAAGTCATAACGTGGGCTTGGGGATCTTCTCCAGCTTTACCATCGAATTTGGGACAATCACCGGGAATCTTAGTTGGAACCAGTGGCCAATACAAATTATGAAGGATAGGATCATTGGTCCACTTGGACACATCCAGTAACTCCAAAATTGCTAAAAAGGGTAACTAAGAATTAAAGCACATCTGAGGTCACGGGTAGGAGGTAGCACCAGAGTTCCAACCAGCTGCTTGTTGCCCCCATTGATTCTGTCCGGACGGATTTGGCCCAGAAGGGTTCTATCCGTAGGGATTTTTTCCATAGGGGTTATAGCTATAACCGAATGGCTAACCCTGGATTTTCCCCCCAGCATTCCATTGATTACCAACTTGGCCTGTAGGAGCAACATACGGTTTCTGGTAATTCTGATAAGGACTCGCTTGCAGTTGTTGATAATTTTGATATGGGGAAAATTGAGTTTGCCCTTGGGATTACTGGAAACCATAAGGCGGTTGGGCTCCAAACTGAGCCTAGGGGCCAGATACATTTGATAAGCAGGTTGAGATTGAGATCCAACCTGCATTTGAAGACCGGATTGGGTCTGGAGCCCAGACTGGGGCTGAAAACCGGGTGGAGCTTGAGAAGCAACAATTATTTGAGTGCTCGGTTGAGCAGGGCCAGATGGATGTCCTTGAGAGAATTGAGGCTGAGCCACTTGGCCAGAAGGTTGACCCAGTTGAGATTGAGATTGGCCCATTTGCCCAGAAGGTTGAGCCTGCTGGGTATTGGGTTGTCCTTGCACAACTGAGGGTTGTCCTAACGGACCGGATGGCTGAGCAGACTGGACAATTGGTTGACCTGATTGGATTTGAGGCTGACCAACTTGTCCAGATGGTTGGATAGTGGGTTGGCCTTGCTGTACGTAAGGCTCACCAACCTGCCCAGAAGGGTATCCCTGCTGGACACCAGGTTGACCTTTGTTGCATGTAAGGTTGGCCTATATTACCAGAGGTTTGCCCAAGATAAGTAAAAAATGAACCACCAGAAGCCGAAGGTTGTCCCTGGAAGGGTTGTCCTTGTGGGCCTCCAGGTTGCCTTGGATAAGGTTGTCTATAATACTGTTGCCCATAGGAGGGTTGCGTGTAAGACGGTTGACCTTGATAAGGTGGTCCTTGAAAATTCGCAAGGGGTACTTGGCCACCACCATAACCGGTGGTACCCCAAGCAACAGCTAACGGGACCGTGACCTCAACCGCAGGCTGAGATGGCAAAGGCCCATGGTGATAAAGGTGAGCTCCTTGAGAATCGTACTAATGAAACGGACCTTGCGTGCCCGAATTCTAAATAGCATGCAAATATTGATCGTATGCCCCCCCTGCTAGAATGGAACTAGAAGAAGGTGGGGCGTTAAGTGTAGGATCGACAACTCTGGATGTAGATACCGATGGGCCACTATTCACCAATCCGGGGGAAGGTCTAGCAACAGTGGTCACAACTGAGGATGTAGTGACGGCACCAACAACAAGGGCTGAAGAAGGCACGCAGATAGTTGGAATAGTTGGGACTGAGGTGACATACACATTGTGAATTTGAGGAATAAAATACTCTGAAGTTAGAGTGATGGTATGAGACCATATAGAACTTGTAAGGGAGGTCCTATAACCCATAACATCCCTCAAAGCCTTATAGTGTAAGGGTAGCATGACACCGAGAGGGGCAACACTGAAGGATGGAGTTTCTGTTGGGATAGGAATTTCACTGCTCATCACAACAGATCCTTCACTCGTGACGGGGGATGTGTCATCCATGTTAGAAGAAGACACTGGGACCGAAACACTAGGAGGAGTACCAGGAATATCTTCTTCGGAAGGCTCCCAAATGGGCTTCCAATGAATATCGTAAGCCTCGTCTTCTGGAGTGCAAGAGTTAATCGGTTGGATACTCGGAATAACAGGGAGAGTATCACTACCAACTGGTATCTCAGGAGCAACAAAAGAGGGAGACCCTTGGTCACTTGGAACGGGAGACAGGAACGGTGATTCCAGCAAGATGATTCAATTCAAAAAACCATAGGAAAACTAACGAGAAAGAACCCTACTCAAGCTAACACAAACAAGATCTAACAGGGTAAATGTGAACGTGGCCAAATAAATTTTAAGACACAAGAACACAACTTGACCTTTTCATCTTTAAAGAGTCGAGAAAAGGACCAAAATATGACTCTAGTCGCCTTCGAATGTTTAATGAGCCTGAAGTGACAAGTGATGAGATGAACCTTTTCTTTTAGGGAGTCCGAAAAGGAGCGAAAGTGACTACTTTGGAGAACTAGGCAAAATGTTTATCAGACAATCCGTAAAACTGCATATACACCTTGGCAGTCATATGAAAACCAAGGACTTTCCATATGATAGTCAATCTTCCCGAATGCTGTGTTCGGTGCGTTAGGGTTTGTAAGGTGGAAGACACGACTTCCTATGGATAAAGGATGATAAACCTAGTGGGGTCTCCCAACATATACTCAACGGTACATGGTAGCACGATTCCATACTAAACCACTATTGAGTCATAGAAGGAGGAATCACCCAACCTTGAGTGGAAACAAAAGTGACTAGGTTTAACGATGCCGAAGCACGTCTCTAGCCTAGACCTCTAAATAGTGTACGTTATGTTCCAATGCGTTGTTAGATTTATTCAGTTCATTTTAGAGTTGATCTTGGATTATGTTTCAGTTTTCAAGCCTTACCATGTGTATATAATAAATCCTAGGATGCAGCTAGAATGAATGAAAAATCATTTTTCTTCAATGAACACCTACCTACGGGAGGGTAGAGAGATAATTTCCAAACCAAGAAAACCAAGACAACAAAGGCAATCACTCAATGCATGCAGACACCAATTCCTAAAGTGCATAGATACTACTAATGAGAGATCTTATCATTCGCTTTCCAATATGCAAACTTGAAATGCAAATTCACTTTCACTTTCATACTAAATGAATGCAATCTTTTTTATTTTGATGTCTTTAAATCTAGAAGAAACAAATAAGCAACAAGCAAGTGTGGAAAAGCTTGGTTGATCCAAACAATTGTAATCTATGTTCGGTAGCGAAAAGAAATCGAATCAATGCCAAAGATTGGTTCAATAACATTCACTAAACAATCAACCAAAAATAGGCTAAGGGGAAAGCTCAATCAAACCAACAAGAAGCCACAAACGAACCTTGAGCAAACAAGCAACCAAGCCAATAGATTCAAAGAACTTGAAATAGTGATCTAGGTCACATAAGCAAAAAAAAACAAGATTCATTCAACAAAGCGCACAAGAGAGTGCCTTAACCATGAACAGTGAAAAACAAGTCATCAAGCAAGTGAGAAAAGCAAGGGACCAGTAGGACTGATGGACTTAGGAGGCAGAATTGAGAAAATCAATTCTACAGCAATCAACGCGGATAATACACAAGCAACAAGCGCTGATAAAGCACTAGCCGCAACAACAAAGTGATGTTAGCGCGGAAGTACACAACTTTCCCGCGATGGTCCGATTTTCAGAACTGTCGCGACTGTGAGGCATAATTATGTGATGCATAGGATATTACAAAAGGGTGAGCATGATGACAACACAACTGTTAAAATTAAATCTGTGATGATGTTCAAAACAATGACAGGCGAACCAAAACTCCCAAATAAAAAACAACCAATCCTTCAATTAAATAGGGATATTTCCCAGATTAAACCAGGAAACTCAAAGGATTGATAACTAATCCCCAAAACTTCAAAAGAGACCAAATCAAAAAATCAAGACAAGAGCAAACAAAGAAAAACAAAGGCCAAAACCTTCCCCAGTGGGGTCGCCAATTTGTGATGCAGGAAAGTGTTCCCTCTGCGGACAGAGGCAACCCCTCTAGCCCTAGAGTGGGTCTAGTCACAAACAAGGACATATCAACAATAGCTTTCCTTAAACAGTTAAAGTTGGAGGCCTACCTCAACCGGTGGTCGATGGAGTTCCGTTGCATTGCTCTAGCTTCCGCTTCCTTCTCCTCATTGAGTGATCAACCTGAAACAAAGCAAAGGAAATACAACAAAGCGCGTAACCGGATACAACAATGAACTATTTAGTCACAAAGTCAAGAAATCATGAGCTATCAAGTACATTACATACAAGACATAGGAAAACATCATTGATTGCATTAATAATGAAATAAGAGTTAGCTTACAACCAAATTCTTGACATCACAAACCTTCTCAGATGGGTCCAGCCAGCATGTTCTTCAAGCATTCACTCTTTGGAGATGGATCTCCCGACATACAAGAGCTCTCTCACTCATAAGCTTTACACAAGATTAAGTGCACTTCACAACCTTCCACAAGCTATCAACAATCCCACACTTGCCACACTCACACCAGCTATCTAGAAAACTCACAAAACACTCATAACACTACTCAACTAGCCAACTATCAAGAACTAGCAATGCATAACAATGGCGAGAGTTTAAATAGGAGAAGGAGTCTCCATGAAAGGTGGAAGAGAAAGCTTATCATCAAGGAAGGTAGCATAATTGACGGAACTGCCACACCAGGGAAGGAAGGGCGACATAAACTAGGCCAACAACCAGGTCTGGAGTCATCTGGAAGGCCGACTGTTGGAACAAATTCACCCAATCTGGATCATCGCGGGCACAAAACTGAGTTTCAGCGCTGACATCGCAAGTAATCAATGCAGATAGTTAGATCATCACTGAAGGAAACACATAGCCTCGCATTGGTGCTTAAAATTGGGCCATCGCGGGAATCAGATGTACTTCCACGCTGGCAGCGCGAATAGACTATTCATGCATGCCTTTCAGCATGTTTATTAAGCCCATAGTCGTGATGAGGCAGATAACTTAGGAAAAGTGGGTCAATTGGCAACATAGGAGAGCATTTGTCTGTCATGAACATGTTTGACTTGGACACAGGACACAGTGAGAAGACCGGGAGTGAAAGCAGTGATAAATTACTGTGTAACACCATGTATTCTGCCTCTGTAGTTGATAGTGCCACTACATATTGTTTTTTACTCATCCAACTAAATGCACCTCCAACTAGGTTAAACACATACCCACTTGTAAATTTTCTCTGATCTAGATCTTCGGCCCAGTCTACATCAACAAAGCCACAAATATCCAACAATCTGTCCAATCCTGGTCTTCCTTGGTAGCATAAACCATAATCACTATTGCCACGCAAATACCTGAAAACCCGCTTCACTGCTATCCAATGCTCCTTTCCTGGTTTTGACATAAACCTGCTCAATACTCCCATTGCAAGTGCAATGTTTGGTCTAGTATAGACCATTGCATACATCAGGCTACCGACTACACTTGCATATGGAACACGAGACATGTCCTCTTCCTCTTCTTATGTCTTGGGACACTGTTCAGTGTTCAGAAGATAACCTCACACCTATAGGAATAGGAACCTTCACCGGTTTACTATCTTGCATATTAAACCTCTGCAGTATTGTCTCAACATAATTCCTTTGGTTTAACTAGAGCTTCCTCTTTGCCTGATCTCTTTTAATTTCCATGCCCAAAATATAGTTTGCAGCACCAAGATCTTTCATGTCAAATTTGGAGGACAATTGGGTCTTCAAATCCTGGATAATTTCTTTGTCATTTCCAACCAGCAACATATCATCGACATACAAGACCAGATAAATAACACGGTCACCAATTAATTTAAAATACACACAGTGATCTGCTTTGCTTCTGGTGAAGCCAAGTCCCCATATAAATGTATCAAATTTCTGATACCACATTCTTTGTGACTGTTTTAACCCATACAGAGACTTCTTTAACTTGCATACCAGTTCTTTCTTACCCTTCAGCGCAAAGCCTTCAGGTTGCTTCATGTATATTTCCTCTTCCAAATCCCCGTGAAGAAATTTTGTCTTCACGTCCATCTGTTCTTCGTCAAAATCAAAAGAAACAACAACAGATAAAAGTAATCTAATAGAAGTTACCTTAGAAACAAGAGAAAAAATATCACCAAAATCAAATCCTGGCACCTGGGAATAACCTTTTGCTACCAACCGAGCTTTGTATTTCTCCACTTTTCCTTCTGCATTTGTCTTCTTTTGAACCACCCATTTGCTTGCCAATGGTTTCCTTCCAGCTGGAAAATACACCAGATCCCAAGCCCCATTTTTATGCAAAGATGCCATTTCATCAACCATGGCCTCTTTCCAGACTTTTCCATCCTCTAAATCCACTGCTTCCTTCACAGTTCTGGGATCATCATTAGTAACAGACAAAGAAAAATTTGAATAGAAAGTAGATGGACTATACCTTTTTGGCTACCTTCTTTCTGGAACTAATCTTCTCATAGCCAGAGTTTGTGGCTCTTCATTTTCTGATTCCTCCTCTGCTGTAGAGTATGATTCTTCTTGCTTTAGCTCAAACTTTATCTTCTCAGGTTCCTTTGGATGGACTTCATGTTTAATAACATCTTTCACCTCTCTAAACACCACATCCCAGTTGTACACAACCTTCCTTGTTACTGGGTTCCAAAGCTTATAACCCTTTAAACCATCCTTATACCCAATAAAGATGCACTTTTCAAATTTACTATCCAACTTGGTTCGTTTCTCCTTTGGAACATGTACATATGCATCACATTCAAATACCCTTAGATTTGAAAGAGAGGGTTTCTTACTAGTCCATACCTCTTGTGGAGTCTTATCCTCCAACGCTGATGAAGGTGACCTATTGACCAGGTAACATGCAGTGTCCACCGCCTCTGCCCAG
Organism: Pinus taeda; assembly: GCA_000404065.3. Classification (NCBI taxonomy): domain Eukaryota; kingdom Viridiplantae; phylum Streptophyta; class Pinopsida; order Pinales; family Pinaceae; genus Pinus; species Pinus taeda. The sequence goes on along the minus strand of APFE031296007.1, from coordinate 61,506 downwards.
AATTCCTGTCCTAACCCGACACCACTGGGCATGCTTCTTGCCCTTTCCATCAATGTCTTGTTCATTCTTTCTGTAACTCCATTTTGATGAGGTGTATATGGCGTAGTCTTCTACCGTGATATACCACACTTCTTACAAAATTCTTTAAATCCCTTGCTGCAAAACTCTCCATCATTATCTGTCTTCAGCACCTTTATCTTCTTCTCTGTCTGATTTTCCACTAGAGCCCTAAATTCTTTAAACTTGTCGAAGACTTCAGATTTCTTCTTAAGGAAATATATCCATTTATTCCTTGAGAAGTCATCTATAAACGATACATAGTACACAAACTTACCTAGTGATGGAACCTTCACAGGTCTAAACATATCATTGTGCACAAGATTTAATATATGTTTCGCCCTCTTACTACCAGAGGGGAAACTCACCCGATTTTGCTTCCCATATACACAATTTTCACAGAAATCAAAATCCAGAGAGCTATTACTCATACCTTCTACCATACCTTTACCATGAAGTATTTGAAGGCCTTTCTCTCCATATGTCCAAGCCTTTGATGCCATAACATGGTCTTCTCTCCAAAGACCACTAGATTTTTTGCTCCACTTTCAGGAACCACAGAACTATTGCAACCATCAACAACAGTGCTACCTTGTAGCTTGTAAAGAGTTCCAGTCCGAACTCTCTGCATCAATACTATTGCTCCCTGAACCATCTTGCAGGTATCCTTCTCGAACGTTGTTTTTACACCTGCATCATCCAACTTGCTTACAAAAATTAGATTTCTGGCCAATGCAGAAATATGCAGAACACCCGGAAATGTTCTAACCCTTCCACCTTGCAACTTCAACTTTACTTTTCTGTGACCAATAGTTCTAGCCTTCCTGTCATCCCCCAAGAGGACATCACCACCATCCTATTTCTCATACTCACAAAACCACTCTTTATGGGGAGTGAAGTGAAAGGATGCACCTGAGTCAATCAACGATGCCTCATCATCTACATGTGTACTTGAAGAAGCCAAGTACACATCCCCACCTTCATCTGAGGTAATTTTCACCTCTACAGAAGGAGCATCATCACATCCCTTTCCTTTATCAGGAGCTTTAGATTTACAGTCCCTTTTGAAGTGCCCTTCCTTTCTGCATTTCCAGCACACAACCTTTATAGGTTTTCATGGAGATTTACATCTCCCTCTACATTTAGATCTCCCACTTGATGACTTATTTTTGTTTCTATTCTAGGACCGTCCTTGTACAGACAAGGCATCACCAGTCTTGCTCTCCATATTTTTCCGTCTCATCTCCTCCGTCAGCAAGGATGAGACTATTTCATCAAAATGCAAGGTAGTTGCATTGCTACCTATTTCAATAACCAGACTATCCCACGAATCTGGTAGAGAACACAACAAACTGCTGCCCTTATCTTCATCTAAAATTTTAATATCAATAGATGCTAACTGACTTACCACAGTATTAAATGCGTTTAGATGCTTTGTCACCAAGTCTCCATCTTTCATCCTCAGGTTATTCAACGTTTTCCGCAAGAAACGTTTATTCACTAGAGGCTTAGATTGGTACAGAGTCCCTAACGTGTCCCACAAAGCCTTCGTCATAGCTTCCCTTGATACATTCAACAATACTGAATCTGAGACACATAATCGTATTGTGCTCTTTGCCTTTTGATCCAACTTCTTCCATTCTTCATCGGACACTCCCGTTGGTTTAGTACCCAGATCTACCGCAATCCACTGATCTTTATCCACCAACAAATCCTCCATCTTGAGTTTCCACAACTCAAAACTTTTCCCATTAAATTTCTCGATCTCCATCTTTCCACTACTCGCCATCTTCTTTCACCACCTGAATCGATCTCACAGATCTCCCATTGAGCAGGGTCTAGCATAGGCCCGAGTGAAACCCCTCAGCAAAAAAGGCGTCCCCTTGAAGCCAAAACTGCTCTGATAACAAATGTCGGTTTTAACCCCATACAGAAATTACCTGCATACAAATTCTAAAATACAGAAAATAAACAATGCGAAAGCATAACACATAAAACACATATACACAGAGATTTTCCCCTGGATCCCAAAACCGGGACTACCAGCTTGATTTTTCATTATGTTCCTTTCAATGTTACAATACATATTTATACATGCCAAAGCATCCAATACCATGGACCGAAAACCATTGTGACCAAAACATGGATCAAAAACCATCACATCCAAAAACATATGCGAAAATCATGCACAAAACCATAGGTGGGTCCACCTAATCTAACATAGGGTCCAAAACCAAAAATTTTCGGGGCGCTGCCCGAACCCCATAAAGTGGGGTTACGAGTACCACTCAAACCCCCTGTGACCTCCCCCCTATAATCCCCGATTAACTATGTGGGCTAGTCGTCGAAAGAATATATCACAACCCAACAATAATTACAAGATCAACTTTAAAATCTATCAATTAATCTAAGGAGCATTTGAAACATTAATGTTCATAATTAGTGGTCTAGGCTACAGACGTGTTCCGACGTCTTTAAAACTTCGCAGCTGTCATTCGCTTCAGCATTAGACAACGCTAGCATGGACTTGTGCTCCCCGTACCATTGTGTATATAAAGGGAGACCCCCATAGGTTGAAAACTTTTATCCATAGGAAATCGAGTCTGTCGCCCTGTAAACGTGATACACCGAACACAACAATAGGGGGGATTGCCTGCACATACATCAAGTCCTTGGTAAATTTATTTTCTGAGGTGTATATTGCAGTTCACGGTTATTTGGTACTCCTTTTACCTAGATTCAATTGATTAGTTATTTCAATCTTTTATGAATCTTTAAATTTCAAAATATAATCGAGCAACTTGTCCTTTCAAGCTCGCTAAACCATTGAAAGAAACTCGAGTCACCTTTTCAATATTTCTCGACTCTTAAAAGATGAAAAGGAAAAGTTTTTGTTTCTAAAAATAACTACCCACGATAAGCATGTCGAACCCAAGCAGTTGCTTCTTGGACCAATATTGAGTAATTCCCTGTTAATTTCAAGATTGTTAAAATCCCTAAATGAATTTCCTTTCCTTTTTTGTTGTTGAGAGGAATTCATCGTGGTTGAACCATTGAGTTCATCTGATAGTTCCCCTTCATTGTCTGATACTGAAGGGTCCTCCCAAGGAGTTCATCCGGAACTTCCTCAGTCACTTGAGGATCAAAGTTTTGAACTTGGAATTATTCTGAGCATCCAGCCTATGTCTTCTCATCTGCCTCCATCAAATTCCTAGTCACCTCAAGAATCTGATCTAGATTCCTTTGATAATCTTATTTAGACCCCTGAGAGTCACTAGATACTTTTTGTATATTCTTCGAATCCATTGTTCGAACATGTTGCGATATCTCCTTAGCGCCCTTACAGTCCATACAATCGGCCTAGTATTCCTTTGCAGTTATCTCCTCATACATCTCATGTTCCTCGTCACCAATTGTTTCCATCTATGGAGTCAGAAGGTGAAATTCTAGTCTCCTCTTCGGGTCATTCAGAAGTTTCCACTACCCATACTCCTCATGTGGATGATTAGCAAGGATATGAATTCCCTCCAGAAGGCTTTCCTTATACAAGAAGAGTCTCGTCTCTCACCTATCCTGAAACTAGTGGACCCATGTTGCCACATGGCCATACTACTCTAGCTCAGTTAATTTCGGGTACTTCTAGTGCCTCATCATTATGTCAAAACCCCATTTGGTCTTCCAATGCTATGCCTACATCAGGTATGTTCATTCCAAACACAACCTCTCGAACTTCTGTACAAATTGCAATCACCTCAGTTCCTGTTCAACCTACCATTCCGTCACAACCTGTCTCGTTGTTTCAGTCGACCCTTCTGGTTCAACTGAATGTCTCAGGTTAGGTCTTGGTAAGTTCTTCTACCCCTCCATCAAGTGGACAAAATGTGCCACTGCCTAGGGGGAAATATCTGAATATTCCTCTTGTGTCAGGCAAAACCAATGTGTGTGGATTGAAAACTCACATGGTTGGAGTTAATCAACCTTATTATGGTGTTATTCCTAACCCTATTGGTCCATCTAGGTCAGGTAACATCCAATATCAATAGCCATATATGGCTCAGGTTCCATTCCAATAGGCTTATGTCCCATATGGTTCGCAAGCCTTGGTTAATCCGCCTTACATTCCTCAAGCCAGAGCTTATGTTGAGCTTGGTAAATCCACTATTCCTATTGGATATGGCTAGATTCAATCCCGAAACTATCAATACCCTTAAGGTATAACCCAAGGAACTGTCCAGCTACCCCTGCAGCAAAAAGGACAGTCTTTTCAGCAGTAAGGGAAAGAATTACAGCAACAAGGGAAATTGTTACAACAACAGGGGAAACCTTTGCCGCAGTCGCAACAACCTTTGCAGCAGCAAACTCAGTTTGTTCAGCAGTCTTCTCAACCTTTATCCTCGCAAGGCCAACCATTGCACCAGAAAGGTCAACCTTTACAACAGCAAAATCAGCCTTTGTAGCAACAAGGTCAACCTTGTCAAAAACAATATTTATATATGTATCAGCAAGGTCATCCTTTGCAAGGCCAAGGTCAAACCCTGCATTAGTAGGGTCAATCTCCTTACCTCTAGGGTCAACAGGTTCAATAGCCTTATAACCCGCATGCCACATACAATACTTATCAACAGCCTATGGTAGGACAATATCAAGCCTACCCTAGACCAAATCCACCTTATGGTCAAGGGAACCCTTAGTGGGGACAAAATCAGGTTCCATATGGGCAAAATCCTCCACTGTAGGGGTAAAATCCTTACCAGCAAGGATGGCCTCCATAGTTTGGGTCTCCTCAAAGGCCTTATATGCCCTTTAACATGCAATAGCCTTTCTTGGTTATTTTGAAGTTGCCCGATGTCTCGAGGCTCATGAATGATCCCATTCTTCATTCGCGTTACTGGCCTCTAGTTCCAATGAAACTTCGTAGTGATTGCCCCAAATTTGAGGGAAAATCTAAGGAGGATCTGCAAGCCCACGTGATGACATATCACCTCTGGTGCTCCTCCAATTCGTATGTCGATGATTCTATCCATCTTCGACTCTTTCAAAGAACTCTCACAGGTGTTGCCGCTAAATGGTACATCAAATTGCCTCGAGGTACCTACCGTGACTTCAAATCTCTCGCTATGGCTTTCCTCACTCATTTGTAATTGACGATTTGATATGAAACTAGCACTCATTTGCTTATGTCCCTTAAGCAAGACGCCACAACCCACATTTCCGATCATATCCATGAATGGAGACGTTGGCGTCCCCTCATCAAGTTTGATATTGCTGATGATTTGTTGATATAATGGTTCACACAATAATTCATTAGCAAGATTGCTAAGGACATATCTATGGGTGGATGTGTTACTAAAGAGAAAGTTATCACCCATGCCTAGTATTTAGACTTGGTCTATTCACAACTTGGCACATTTTACGAGATGTTACATGATGCTCTGAGACCATCATCAGATTTGAGAGCATCAACGTCTTCGATACACCACCTGTAAATGGTGTGATTGGTTCCGTGTCTCAAACTTCCCTGAAAGCTTCTTTGAAGAAGAAATCTGTCTCGAACACTGGTTCAAATAAGCCCTCCAAAAAATTCATCCAGTCTTTGTAAAACCTTTGAGTTACATGTTGTTCAGTCTACCACTACAGATAAGGCCTCTAAAGGTAAAAATAAGGTCAAAGGTAAGGCCAAAGCCGACACCCCAAAACAGGAACCTCCTCAATCATCTACTAATGATGCTTCTAGAAGAAAATCGAAATATCCTTACCTCATTTGTGAGGAGGATCAATATCCTTACCTCATTTGTGAGGAGGATCATTACACTAAGGATTTTCCCCGATGTTCTAAAGATAATTGCTTGCTAAAAGGGACTCTGGTTGTCTTAAAAGAACCCTTTCCATCACAACATACGAAGTTGGTAGACCAAGCACAGTCCTCTGCTTCCTCAGGTTCTCAAGTCTTCATGATGCAAGGTTAGTCACCTATCTCGATTGCTACTTGAACTAAGGACTATCAAACCACGTCTAAGCAGACGATGGATAAAGAAGCTACTGATGCTCCTTCTACTACTACTTTGTCTAGTTTTTGTCTACTCCATATCGAGTTCCCTAACAATTAGTTCGTCATCTGACCATCTCCCAAAGGTGTTCTTCAGAATTCATCTTTTATTTTGAATGCTAGAGTTGTGCAACATTACAATATTGTTGAGGATTTATCTCAAGCACCTTTGACAATCTTTTCCTGGGAGGTTCTCCAATCCTGTACAACGCAGAAGAAGTCAATGTTGTCTGCTATAGGTGCTATTGATCCTTCTTATTCGAGTCTAATTAATTTTGATCTAGAGAACCACATGACTCATCTTCCACATCATATTGCATTTCTGATACAGGTTCTTATCAAAGGAAAGACGATTCATCGAATGGTTATCGATGAAGTTGCCTCTACCTATGTCATGTCATTTTCATGTTGGAAAGCCATTAGGTATCCTTCTCTTAACCAGCCTATGAACACCCTGGAAGCCTTTGATGATAGAGGTTCACGTGCTTACTATATTCTCAAGAAATTGCCGATTACATTAGAAGGAAAGATTGTTGAATTAGAAGTTGAAGTTGTAGATGCAAATCTCAACTACAACCTTCTTCTCAGACGAAGATCGACCCATGCTATGTTTTGTGTGGTGTCTTCTTTTTCTACATACTTTGTTTTCCTCATGAAGGCAAAATTGTCTCAGTTGATCAACTATCCTTTTTCTCTTTTGGTTCATCGAACGACAACATTCCTTACATGGTAAATACTAAGATTCCTTACAAGAGCATGGGGGCAGATCTCTTTAAAGACTCTGCTTTAATGGGTACTTTTACTCTCCCACCTATGAATGTTCATTCAGTCAATATGATCTCTGTCTCTTTGTATCCTTGGATTATCCCTACTGCAGATAAAATTGATTCATTTGGCGATGCTATGCCATTAAGTCAATTGGAGCTAAATTATCAAGAAATTGTCTTGGCTTTGATGATTGCTTTAGAAATTCACACTATTTTCGGTATGAACCTGGACACTTACGTGCCATCTCCATGGATTGGTTCTCGGGATTCTCCGGATCCTTTGAACAAGACATTATCGATCAACGAGAGTATCATTGAGGTCATGTCTATGGATGAAAATCCATGGAATGGTCTACATCATCGTTCTTATTTTCTTCCTAGCCTCGATGAGATGCCTTCCTATCTTGAAGCGTCTATTTCTCATTATCCTACATCTCCACTTCATACACCTATCCTAGTACATGAAGTCTTGTCGGAGGGTAATATGGGGAACATCACTACTACTGTGCCTCTTGACATTTCCATTAACCTTGGAATTATCAAGAACATTCATATTGGGGCTTCCTATTCTCCAGATGAGATTAGGATTTATACTCAACTTTTTAAAGAATTTTGAGACATTTTCACTTGGTCATACGAGGAACTGCCTGGTATCGATCCAACAATAGTGGTGTATGAGATTCTGAATTATCCTGGTGCCAAGCCTGTTCAAGAATGACTTCGCCCTATGCACCCTTGAAAGGCTGCTGCTATCAAAGAAGAAGTGGAGGAGCTTTTAAAAGAAGGTGTTATGACAGTAGAGACAACCTCCTTCTCCTCGCACATGTGACCTATCCAATATCATCCCTGTTGCTAAAAAGTAGGGAAAGATCCGTGTTTGTTCTAATTACCGCGATATCAATCACATGTGTCCTAAGGACAATTATCCTACTCCATTTATCGATCAAATCATCGACAAATGCACTGGGAGTGATATTTTTTCGTTCATGGACGATTTTTCTAGCATAACTAGATTAACATTTCACCCGTTGATTAGCATAAAATGGCCTTCATCTATCCCTAGGGGACTTTCGCTTACAAAAATCTTCCTTGCCGTTTGAAGAATGTTGGCGCTACCTTCCAATGAGCAATATCTTATGCATTTTACGACATTCGACACAATGTTTAGCCATACCTCAATGAGTTACAAGCTCTTTCTGCTAAGCGTTGTGACCATCTGAATCACTTAAGATCCATCTTTTTATGATGTTGGCAATAAAATATCCGTCTCAATCCACACAAGTGTGTGTTTTGCATCGAGTCTGGCCGGCTCTTGGGTATTGTGGTGTCTCGCGAAGGTATCTGAATTGATCCTTTGAAAGTTGAATCCATTGTTAATTTACCCCCCACCCAACATCATTACTGCAACTGCAGAGCCTGTATGGAAAGGATTATTTTCTCAATTGATTTTTCCCTAACTATGCCGAACATGCCAAGGGCTTTACTCACTTACTCAAGAAGGGTATCCCTTTTATTTGGGATGAAGTTGCCTAGAAATCCTTCGATGCTTTAAAGAACGCGTTGATCAGTGCTCCTTTACTGCATCCCCCCAATTATCGTCGTGATTAATTCCTATACTTGGTTGCAACTGATATTACTATTTCTATGGTGTTAGTTCAAGACGACGATGATGGCAACAAGCACGTGGTTTATTATTTGAGCCAGAATTTTCTTGATACTAAGTCTCGATATTCTCATGTCGATAAGCTTGCCTTGGCGGCATTTCATGCTATCTAAATATTTTAACACTATATCCTTTTACGAAAAACCACAGTGATTTTTTATTGCAACCCCATGACATATATACTGACTCGTCAGTTACTGGGGGGCAAATAATCCAAATGGATCATTATCCTATAGGAGTTTGATTTGGAATTTACTATTGCCAACTCAAAGAAATCTCTCATCTTTGCTGAGTTGATCTGTGCTCTTCTGTTTGCAAGCACTTCAATTGATTTTACTGAGAAGATACCCAATGAAAGTTTTTTTCTGATCAATGCTCTCAACCCAAGGTATGGAGATATTATTATGTATCTCCAAACCCAAAATTTCTAACCTGAGTTGTCCCAATCCGATCGACATCGCATTCGGCATCAGTCCCAACCCAATCGGCTCCTTGGTGATACATTGTATCGGGTTGGTGTGGACTCTATTCTTCACAGGTGTATCACCCTTAAAGAGGTTGAGCAGGTCTTAAATGATTGCCACTCTGGTGCATGTGGTGGTCATATCTCTGGATATGCCACTACTCAGAAAATCCTCCATGGTAGTTATTTCTAGCCTTGTATCTTCAAAGACTTCATTTTATTTTGTCTTTGAGGTTTCTACGAATCTCATGATTATGTAGATTATCTTCCGGATCCATCACATTCGGTTTCTTTTTTATCGATGTTTCGAACCAGCAATGGTGGTTTATCTTTAAGATGTGAAATAATTATTAAAAGACTAGTCTCATTTTTCCAAATATATAGAGATGTAAGAGATGCTTAGCAAACAGATATTAGGATTTATTAAATTATTTTTAATTGTTCTATTTGTTTTAAAATTGTGATAGAATTAATTTAATTATTCTTTTATGTTTTGTAAATTTAATTGTATTTTTGTGATATTTCAAAATTATTATGGAATTATTATTTTTTTTTTTTCTAGCTGTCCAAAAATGCCACAAATGCCAAATTTTCAACCATAGGCAGTGTGCCCCACTCACACCCCTACACCCGGTAATTACCGTTGGCCCATTTTCCAAATGGGGCATTGATTTCATGATCTGAGTTGTCCCAATCCAATCAACGATGCAATCGACATCAGTCCCAACCCTATCGGATCCTTGGCGTTACATTGTATTGGGTCAATGTGGACTCTATTCTTCGCAGGTGTTTCACACTTGAAGAGGCTGAGCAGGTCTTAAATTATTTCCACTCTGGCACATGTGGTGGTCATATGTCTGGATATGCCACTGCTCATAAAATCCTCCATGGTGGTTATTTCTAGCCTTCTATTTTCAAAGATTGCATTCTAGCTGTCTAAAAATGCTACGAATACCAGATTTTCAATCGTAGAGAGCGCGTCCAACCTGCACCTCTACACCCAATAATTACCGTTGGCCCATTTTCTAAATGGGGCATTGGTTTCATGACATGTAACCCTTGATTGGTTGGGGGACATGGTTATATTATCATCGCAATCGACTATTTTATTAAATAGAGTGAGGCGATGCCTAAATACAATGCCAATAGTATTCCTGCTGCTCAGTTCCTTTTCAACCATGTCACATCACAGTTTGGCATTCCTCAAGTTATCATGACTGATCATGGATCACACTTTCATTAGCACGTGATGGCAGAGATGACTGCTCAATTGGGCCTTCGACATGATAGCTCAACTCCTTAGTATCCACAGGCCAATGGCCAGGTTGAAGCACTTAATAAAGTTTTGATTACTATGCTTCAACGTACCATTGGGAATCACATAAAGGATTTGAATTTAATGATATTCTCAACTCTCTAGTCTTATAGAAGCTTTTCTAAGACAGCCACTAGATTCACTCCATTCCAGCTGGTGTATGGTTTAGAGGCAACTCTTCCAATGGAATTTGAAATCCCTTTTCTTAAGCTAGTTATCGAACTTATTCCAAATACCTCACCTGAAGAGGAATGACTACTATATCTTGAGAGGCTTGATGAGACTCGTCACATTACTACGATGGTCATCGAAGCTCAAAATAAATGAGTCAAAGCTCATTTTGACCAAACCGTTTCTCCTCGCACTTTTGTTGAAGGCGACTTGGTCCTTCTTTACGATTAAGCCAACAATAAATTGGGAGCAGGAAAGTTAGAACCCATGTGGCATGGTCCCTATATTATTAAGCATGTCTTACAAAAAGGTGCCTATGAGCTATGTGATTACGAGGAAAATGCATTGTCACTGCCCCGCAATGGGTTGTATCTCAAGAAGTATTATGCGTGAAATTCGTGCAATAAATTTTATACATTAGTGTGTTAATTTATTAGATTGCACTTTTGATTTTTGGTGTGTTTGTTTGCTTTGCAGACATGTTTTTTTCTTATTATGTGTTCCACTTGGTTTGCAGACGTCGTCAAGTCATTACGTTGGTTTTGTTGATGGATCTTGTCGTAGCACATGGAACCTTTCTTCTGCAGCATGGGTACTCTATGACCCTAATGGCAAGATAATTAACTTACAAGGTATCTTCCTTGGTCAAACAACCAATAATATTATTGAATATAGTGCAGTTATTGAACTCTTGTTAGAAGCAGTTGCTCTTGGAATTAGGGATTTAGTTGTCAAGTTGGATTCACAGCTCATTGTGTTACAATTAAACAATCATTACTCAGTGAGAAATTCACAAATATTGCGTATGTATCTACGTGTTAGATTGCTGGAAAGAAATTTTGATTTCATTACATATCAACATATTCCACGTAATTTAAATTCATTAATAGATGTATTAGCAAATTTTGTTCTTGATAGGCATTTGCATCATTTATAAAACTGATCATGTTATGCACACACATGTAGGAAATAAAACATGCATACATATATACATATATACATATATACATATATACATATATACATATATACATATATAATATATATATATATATATATATATATATATATATCACGCCTGTTGGATGTGTTTACATCAAAATATCAAAAAATAGAGTGTTCTAAGACACTTGGCTTTCAAAGCCTACAAAATCTGTAAAAGACTTAGATAAACTATCAGCCTGCATGGTGCTCATGATAGCATGAGACCGCTGCGATCACTCAGCCTAGTCGCCGACAGAGTCTCACAGAGACTCCCACTGTGTGTCTCTACCAACACAGTGGAACATCGTCAATAGTGGCATACTCTGGGAATCCTTGAGTTATTGCCTCCAGATTACGCTCCATCTCAGCTAAGGGGTCTGCCCCTTCCTCGTAGTTTGCAACCACTACCTGATGTGAAAATCATTGTGCTACTGGCGACATGCCTAGTGGTCTCTCTGGTCACACATATGCACATTTATCACAAGTTGAGTCCCAGTTAACACTTTTACAAGAAATCATAAAACTTGAAAAAATCCAAAAAAAAGTTTTTACCTGCATCAGTCCACTATTCTCCTGGTGGTAGAGGTAGATCTGGATCCCACCTGAAATCTATGTCAGCATAAGCGTAGTCATCCACCAAAATTAGTTGGCATTTCTAGCCAAATGAAAAATTGTGGTGGATAATGCATATATTGACCTGTGCCTCCTCGAGGCATGAGCTAACTCCATCTCATGAGTCTCGGATCTTGGGAGGCAGGATATGGTACCTCTGCCCACTGATACCAGAATAGGGGCACCCAATCTAAAAAGAAGGTCACTAATATAGAACCGAACCCAAATTGCTTTAGGTTTCCATGCTTCCCCTTAGTCAGTGGCTCATGTTTTCCAAAAGGCCTCCACACCAGTTGAAGGCTGTGGGGGTCAAACATGCAATAACGTATTGGAACTAGGATTTTGAAGCCTCATGAGAGGCTTGTGTGCTAGCTACATGCACCATAGTGAACAAAATTGTTCTCAAGATGAGGTTGTTGGTGATCGTCGCTATCCTCACCTTACCTCCATTGGTCATTTCGGCACCAGGACAATACCTCTGGACTAGACTCCTTGTACTCTCACCTCCTTGGCGAGCTCCAAAGAGTTGGACTGCTTCCCCTCGTCGAGACAATCCCGTTATGAAGTAGATATCCATCTCTTCTAGTTCTTGTTCCTGGCCTTTTATGATGAAAATCTCTTGATCTACATCCTAGAGACTGATCAGATATGGCAACAATTCCATCTGAGCCCTTAACACTGTGGTCCTAAAGAATTTTAGAAGCCCACAATTCCTCAAAGCATTTAAGCATTCAGGATCTTGAGTTTTTTGATGGTCTTCACCCTCATGGCCTCTTTCTTTCCACTCCAAGACCATATTCTCTTGCAAAACAACATTTAATACTTATTAATGCCTTTTTTATGGATCAAAATCATCATTTTTTGCTTAAAAGAGAGTTTTATTTCTTAAAAATTTGCCCTCGGTGCCATCGCACCTATTTTTACAAACAGTGTGATGGCATCATGTGAGCCTTTAGGCTCAAGTGTGACCATTGCGGATTTAATGACCATACCAATGATGGTCGCCAACACCCTAAATTTTTGAAATCCTCCTTTCTAGCATCAAAATTACTGTTTAAAATGCAAAAAAATGTTATAAATTACAAGAGCAAGGATGGGCTTCTTAGATGTCGTAGACGATTCGTGAAATGGTACCATGGAAGCCACTGGAAAATCAAGAGAATTAGGGCACAAAATGCACTTTCAGAGCTCACTTTGGTAAAATGGTAAAAAATAAAATTACTTTTGCCTATTTATAAGTTTTGCAACTCATTTTTGTAAATATTTTCGTAATATCTTAATATTTTCTCTCGATATTGGTGATGGGTGTGTTTCTTGTGCAGTTACAGGTGCCTTCAATATAAACAGTGATCATGATTGACCGATTCTTGCGAGTTTTATTTTATCTCATTTTCATACTCATTAGATAAATGAAAAAGGAACCCCCCTAGAGTCATCTTTGAGCTCTTTTCTGACTCTCGAAAATTGAAAATATTGTTGAGTACTTGTCATTTTGAACTCGTTAAAGTAAATGAATTGACGTCACCTTAGTATAGGTTTACCCCTTTTTTAGGTTGAGATTGACTATTTACAAAAAAGGTACACCTTGGTCGACATGGTCAAGAGATTCTCTCAGATATTGTTTTCTACCTTCTCATATTCGAGCGACAAATTATGAAAAGGGACATGATGGAGTTTTCTTTTTTGTTTCTTTTTCAAACTCTCTAAATATGAAAAATATACTGATTTATTCTTATGTTGAACTCATTAAAACTTTACAACGAAAGACTCGTCATTGTGATGAGACTGAGATTCTCCTTCCTAGGGCTTGTAAAAATTTTTAGGATGGATTCATTCGAAGGAAGAACTTACATTACAATCATATGTTATCCCCTTCAAGCTTGTGATAAAAATAATAATGGTACTCGCTAGAAATAGCAGGGGAAATGAATATGATACATCCTTTGTATAGGTAGCATATCGCTCTTGAACATGACACTCTTCTGCTCTCATGTTGGGTTTGGGATATCCTCACTCAGTCACTTGTCCTCCTGGGTTTTAGTGATCCATTTTTCCTCTCATTTGACTATTCCATTCTGTCATCATGACCTTTAGCCCTACCTTGAGTCAAATGTTGCCACACTATAGTGTCGTGTCGCCAATGTTCAAGAGAAGTCCAATCTGCAGTTATTTACATATACATTATTTGAGTCAACACTATAGTCCTAAATATTATTCCACTTTATTCCTTGTTTCATGTCGATGATGGGGGATTCATCATTTCCCTCCTTTAACAGGTCACTTCCTATCGACTTCAGCTCATTACCCAGGAAGATGACGTAGAAACTCCCTTTCGGTACCTTATAGCTGGCATGCCCTAATGGCCAATTCTTCACATCCGATGACAGGTCTTCATTATTGGCTTTCAATCGGGTGATTCCAGAAGTGTTCGACCTGAGCTTTATTATCACATTCACGGATTGTACTGTTGTACCTTGAGATCCATTATCATTATTTGTTTTCTCTTGATCACTTGTGTAGGTACATAAGCACTAAAAGAAGCACTGAGGAACAAGTCTGTGACACAAGCAGTTTGAGGTTCTCAACAAAGGAAATCAGATTAGTATCAGAACAAGGTAGGTTATCTCTTTCGTTCTACTTTTCAATTATAACTTAGGAATGTGTCTAGTTGATTGTCACTTCAACTACTAGACCCACTCATTGCGCTAGAGGGATCGTCTCTGTCTGCAGAGAGGATTATCCTTGTCAACACTTACCTTGGGTATTTTAAGTTAGGGGATGTCAGGATGTAGTTAGGGAGTTTGTTGAAGTTGGTACTTGGCATAGTACTTGTTTAGTACAAACTATGTGTCCATTGTTAGCTCTAGGTGAGCCTTTTTCCTCATAGCCCAACTCGGAGGTGGCCTAATACTAAAATATTTATTGTAGTGTCATCTATGTATAGGTGTAATATCTGAGTTTTGTAGCCACTTAGTCGATACTTACAAAGACAAGTGCTCATGTGTCTTGTGTGATATTTAATTGGTGTAATTATCTTATTAGTTATTGTTGTTAACTTATCAACATGTTGCACTTCATTTATATGTGCCTAAGTCATTTGCATGATATTGCATATTGTTATACTTTCACACTTATATCGTTTATGGGGCATTATTACCTACATCATTTATATTTATGTAGTTGATAGATAATAAACGAACTATGTAGCTAATAAAAGTTTGATGGTTGGAGGAATCCACATTTATCATTAACAAGTAGTCATTGGGAAGTATATCCATTAGTACAATATATGGCAATTCACCCATGTATTTAACTAATTGAATCAATTTGTAATGCATAGGTGTTTGATGAGTGATGAATTCAGATGTCTAGTCAACTAGTTAGTTATCCTTGTCATTCATTAGGTTAAGTCAACTTTTGGAGAAAAATACCTGAGGAAAGAATTAGTATCATAATGCAAATATTCATATAAAATTGTTAATTGAGGTGTCCTATATAGACAATGGTGGATAGAAGGTTCTGGGTATACCATAATGTGATGTCAAAGTGTCAATTTTAGCATTGAGCCTGCATCAACTAGAGACGAAACACAAAGGAAATTCTTAGAAACATAGTTGGTTGAAAATGTGTAGAAGCCTAAAATTAACCAAGTTCTAGATTACCAAGATGACCATGGAGAGTTGGAGAAAAAATATGGTCAACTGTATCAACTTCCTAGACAATTTGTGCATTATAGTGATCAAATATCATTATGGTGGTAAATTACATCAACATTCAACTGATTAAACTACCATTTCAAGTCATATTTATATTGGAATAACATAGTCTATTAGTATATTCAATCAAATAATAAATTTGATAGTCAACTCAATTGATAGTTGATTGGTTACTTGACTCGAATGATGGCCAACTAGTTAGTTAACTCAAATAATGGTTGAATAGTTAGTCATCCTGACTAATGGTTGACGAATTAGTTAGCCCAACTAACAGTAGGTGTATTAGTTACTCAACCAATGACTGTCTAGTTCATTAATCTAACCAGTGGTTTACTAGAATATTACATTTGTTGAGTTTAACATGATGGTTAAATAACTCAATTGTTTGGTCAACTCATGTTTGCAACTTGTGATACCCCTGGCTTAATCCCCAAATTGTAATGTATATATGCAAGTGACACTCAATCCAATGAGCCAATACATGATATCTAGGCTAGTGTGCCAGTTTATGTTGAGGTCAAAGTGCCTATGTGTATAAGTGTGTTAGGCATATGGGCTAATGTATAGATGTGATTTTAAGGCCAGAGTGCCTATTTAGTTAGCCTAGAGAGCCTGTGTGCTAAAAGGACAAGGAGTCTAGTAGATGTAATATGTAGAAATATTGAGATTAATAAAATAAAACGATGGTTGCAGACCATGGGATAAGAAGAATATGAAGGGCTAGGACTCCACAAGAGGGAAAAGTGGGGGTGTGAACTAAGACATGGTTCTTAAGCCAAGTAACTATTACCAATATAATATTCGTAAAGTAACCTTATGGGATTATGTTAAAATATATAGGAAAATTATAATATATCTTAATGCAATATTAGTTATCCTAAATCTATCAATAAAAGGTAAATAAATCATTACAGATTATCAATGCTACCAATGGTACTATTGTGTCTTCTCTAAGGAAAGCCATACAAGGACTAGCTACCCTGAGGATATTTGGTGGATCTAGGTACAAGTGCACTTCTCCTTGGGTTGCTTTGGCGAAGGAGAGAGCCCTAAAGAGAGAAGTGTAGGTCTAGGTGTTGTTTTGTGGGGCTTGGAGGGTACCTGGAAGCCCCCTGAGGGCAGCTAAAACTCCTATCAGCCATAAGACTTGGAGATTCCCTAACTAGCCTAAGTTGTAAACCCTAGAAGGATAGTGGCACATCTTGATGGACTGTAGGTGGAAGAAAGAGAGTGCACTACCTTGGATTCAATAGATTTATGGAGGATGAGAGACTCTAGGTTGGAATATCATTGAGGTTTTTCAACTTGACCTAGAATATTGTTAGGGTTTTTCACCCTCACCTTGTTTGTGTTTAGTAATTGTTGTGTACCATAGCTAGATTTAGGAAATCCTTCTGCTGGTGGAGTCATGGCCCTGGCTTGGTGGTGACCCACTATTGAGATAGTGAGCAGTAGAGTGTATGGAAAGGAGCTCATTGAATGATAAGTGTTTATACTTATGCATTATTTTCCCTGCATGCTATGTATACTTTGAAATATATATATAAATATATTATTTTATGGTTCATATCTTTTATACCTATTTTTATTATGTTTATATCATATATGGTGATGGCATAGAGACAAATCTCAACTACAATATCCCTTCATTAGGTGGTTGGGTGTGTTACAAATTGCCTTATGCCATTTATTTCATCAGTAAAAATATATCCAAGGCTGAATTGAACTATACTATGACTGAAAAAGAGCTCCTAGTTGTTGTCTATTCCTTGAATAAATTTAGACATTACATCACTGGATACGAGGCCTTTGTACATACTGACCATGCTGCTATTAAATATTTGATGAACAAGCTTGTGAATGCCAGAATTATTAGATGGTTGATTTTATTACAATAGTTTGATCTAACTATCATTCATAAGCCTGGTAGAGAAAATGTAGTTGCAGATTTTTTGTCTAGGCCTGCTTTGCCTACAAGTGAGGAAGGAATCGTTGATGATCAACTACCAGATGAGAACTTATTTTCTATTTCAGTTCTCTCTCTGTGGTTTGCTAACATATCCAACTACTTAGTGGTTGCATAGTTCCCTCCAAATTTTTCCTCCAAGGAAAAGAGCAAAATTATAAGAAAGAGCGCCCTATTCATTGGATTGGGGGAAATCTCTTCAAGCTAGGTCCATATCAAATTTTGAGGAGATGTGTCAGGGAGGAGGAAGTATTTGACATCCTTCTGGCCTATCATGATGGGCCTTGTGGAGGCCACTTTGCATCCAAGCGGACAACCTTATAGGCACTACAAGCTAGCTACTACTAGCCCACTCTCCACCAAGATGAAAAAAGATACACTAGTCGATGTGACCAGTGCCAAAGAATGGAGAAACCTACTCCTAGGGATGAAATGACCTTGCAACCTCAAGTGACTCTTGAGCCATTTCACAAGTGCAACATGGATTTCATTGGGACCATTTTTCCACCATCAAGGCAGAAAAAGTACATAATTGTGCACAATGATTGTTTGGCAAAGTGGGTTGAAACCAAGGTTGTCAAGGTAGAAACATAATAGAAAGTGGTTGAGTTCTTAAGGGATAATGTATTTTACAATTTTGGGTACCTAGAGAGCTATTCACTGGTCAAGGAGCTCAATTCACCTCACACCTGGTTAAAAATATGTTGAGGCAACATAAGATCAAACATAGGAAGCCAATTGCTTATCATCCTCAGAACAATGGACAAGCAGAGGTTACCAACAAAGCATTGGAAGGCATTATCACCATGGTTGTGAGCAATACGAGAAAATATTCGGCTGACACACTAGTGGAGGCCACTTGGGCCTATAATACAACCTGAAAGAAAACCACTGGCTTCACCCCTAATGACATGGTCTATGGGAAGAAGGCTCTACTGTCCATTGAGTTTGAGTACAACAGTTTGAGAAAGGAAACATTGTTGGATTTGGATGTTAAAATGTCTCAACAAGAGAGGCTACTCCAGCTCAGTGGTTTATATGTATTCAAGATACAAGCCCTCTTACATCAAGTATAAAGGAAGGTTTGGCGTGACAAAAACATCAAAGACAAATTTTTTCAAGAAGGTGATGGGGCTTTGTTATATGACTCCAGGTTCAAGGACTTCAACGAAAAATTAATGACCAGGTGGTTAGGCCCATATCTGATAGAAAAGTGCCATGATAATGGGGCTGTGCAAATAAGGACCATTGATGAAGAAGGTATCCCCTTGCTTGTCAATGGATACAAATTGAAAGCCTATAAAATACCTCTATCAAGGGATGAGTTCATGAGTACCATTAGTAAGGAAGTGAATGTGCTTGGAAGTGTCTCGGCTTCCAGCTCATGAAATTCTTGAAGATTGTTCTTATTTTTGAAAAAATTGAAAAAAGGAAAAAAGTATAAAAAAACAATAAGGGACCTAGGTGAAAACCTCTATGAGGCACCTGAGGCCAACCTTTGGGTTTAAAACCTCCTTGAGGTAACCCAAAAATGAAAAAAAGGAAAATAAAAATATCCCCGGGTGAAATCCTCCCTTGAGGTGCCTAAGGCAGGCAAACAAGTTGAAAATCTCCTTTGAGGCAACCCATGTGTATTTCAAGAAAAAGGGAAGAAAAAGAGAAAATAAAAAAGAAAAATGCAATGGCAAGGACCTCAAACCTACCCACTAATAAATTATGTGATTTTTGCAAGTTTTTAAAGGAAACAAAAGACTCAAAGTTCAAGGGACAACAAGCCAAGAATCACCCCATTATTCCTCCATTCACTTCATATCGCCCATACCTACTATGTATCCATCATCCATCCTCACTTCCAGGCATAAAAAACCAGTTTTTATGGAGTTTTCTCACTTCTACAGGGTTTCCTATAGTTGCTACAAGAGTTTCCTGTAGTAGTAGAGGATGTCCTAAAACACTATAGGAATGAAATTCCAATTGGAAAATGATGATGCATCAATTTTTTAGGTTGAAATAAGGGACCATACACGTCACCACTGCTCACCCAACACTAGCGCATGATCTTACCTACCTCTATTCCATCAAAAACCACTCAGAAAAGTAAAATAAAAATACAAAAATATATAGAAAAAAGAGAGTCCTAGTAACTACAGGAAACCCTGTAGAAACCCTTGTTTTCACAGCAATAGGTTCTTCATAAATTCTCCTTCAACACACATGCAAGAAAAGAGCTCCAGCACACCTGCAGACACTATGACTCCTATCCAAAGCTAAGCAACAACAACAAAGACAAAATGTATGCACACAACAACAAAGAAGACAACCACATCAACAGGAAGAAATATACAAAAAAGTGACCAAGGAAAAGTACTTTCCTAAACAAAAAGAAGCACAATAGAGTCACCCTCAAGCATGCATCAACCAAGAGAAGGAAGGCATAGGTATGGCACCTCATCTGAATTATTCCCTAAGTACGATATCATAAAAGTGTAAGAATATGAAAAAGTTCGATTTTATAAGCTCGAGGTGGCTAGTTAACTTGGCCACCCTCAGCTCGAAAACAAAAAGTGAACTCCTAGTTAGCATGACACGTGAAAAATATCACATCAAGAAGAATGAGTTGAAAATGTGGCCGATTTAAGTTATGTGAGAGTGGGTGATGATTACGAGGGGAGGTTGCATGATAACTTATGGTGGGCCAACGGTCCCAAAGAGGAAATCTTGTACATTGCCAGCCAATACAACGTGCCAAGGAATTGACCATAAATAACAAACATTCCTAACTCTCATGCACCATTTGTTCATTTGGATATCTGAGAAGACCAAGACCACCTTGGAGATCCATCTAGGAGGCAAACCTATTTTAGCCACCCTACATGAAACATAATTATATGAACAACTACAAGAAACATAGGGAGCTACATGAAACATTGGAAACTCAAAGAGAACGCTGAAAGAAGGTGTAGGGTCCAACTGCTAAAACATTATCCTCATCCAAAGCATCACATTAATAGGTAGGTGGCCCATATTTCCTATGCTTCGAATTGATAGTTAGGAAAAAAAAATTGAGTTTTTTTAAGTGATTATAGTGGGCCTGAGAGTTTTAAAAGAATTGTGAACAACTTAAAAGTTGTATGGTGATAGAAATAAATTGCATCCATCCACCACTATTATAAACTCTTAGTCACCCTAAACACTAAGGCTAGCCTACCAAACTCCCTGTAGTCAGCCAACCAGAAAAGAGACATGATAGGAGGGTTTAACATAAAGGACCCTACTATATAAGAATGCACTACAGAGACTCAAAGTCAATTGGATTGCTTTGAAACTAAATACACCCTTGCTATTGGGTATGATAGAAGGAAGAAAGGAGGAAGAGGAAAGAAAAGAGTGGGAGGAAATAGAGAAAACTCCATCAATTAAGACCTGGGATGTCAAAGAGGCCACAAGAGCTATGAAATATATGGACATACTAATTAAGTTTCTCAGAGGATGAGAAACACATTCACTGGGGGGTGATGATGAGGCTCATCAATAGGTAAATTATATGGGCCTTAATGCCACTCTCCAACTTATTAAAATCATCTTCTCTCACATTTCTTTACATATTTTATTATATTTTTCTTAGTGAGAAGGGTAAAGGTGAGTTGCTATGTCATGTGGCCTAATGTGCATTAATTGCAGGATTTGCAACAGGGTTGGGCTAATTTAAGTGCAAGAACTAAAACTAGACAAGCAAGAGGGATTTTAGGAGATTGGGTCTCCCTCAACTCCTCAATCACCTAAATATTTCTCCACCAAATCTCATTTTCTCGGAGTTACAAGCAACCAATCCCACCGAGTTCATTGGTAGCCAAGCTAGTGATAGTTGAAGACAAGTCAATCTCAAGTTTGGGAGCCAAGCCTCCCTAATTTTAAGGAAGTTGTTGGTAGCTTAAGTTGTATAAATAAGAAGGCCTAGGGCCTCATTAGGATTCAGATTTTATTGTAACTAAGAGGATATTTCGAGCTAAGATATTGTGATTGTTATTCTCATGTTATTTTTGACAATTTGGTGATAATGAAAAGGGTTTCTTTGATTCAGCACTAAGTTGATTGAGAGGGTTAACACTCTTGGGTTAGGGCCCAACCCTAGCAGCAAAGATTCCTCTTTTTGTACGTGTGTCCTTAGATTAGAATCATAGATTAGCTGTTGAAGTTATCTCTGTTTTGTTTAATTTACAAGTCTTTGAATGATTGGTTAGTTTTGATTCCATTAGTTGGGGAAGTAGATCAGTGTTATAGTAGTGAAATAAAATACTTTAGAAATCTTGTGATAGTGGCCTTATCCTCATCTCCCTCGTGGGATCATGATTTGAGGGCCCCACTCTCACAGCTTCTCAAATTCATTTCATTGTTTCCACATTTACATAAAGTTGTGCATAAATGAAGAAATGAATATGTGTTGTTGCGGGAATTGCTGATTTGTAGGGAGAAACTCATTCCACCAGCCTCATCTAAGTCTTATCCACCTCTCACCAAATCCTACCAATCACCAATTCATATTTATGTTTTGTAGCCACCGTGGGAAACCACCTTGAGCAAATCCAGCCATCTTGAAGAGTTGGGTTGATCCTTGGGTAGTGTGTACCTTCCCCATATCTTATTCCACCATCATGCACCTTCCCAACACTTCCTTTCACCTTCCCTACCTTCCTACAACTTTCAGCTAAGTTTCCTATATTAAATTAGGACATCCTATAGTAACTATAGAAAATCTAGTAGCAACTATAGGAATCCCTATAGCAACCTGTTTTAGATTGTTTTGGACAGAAATGATGATCAAAACCTAGGGTAGGCCTTCAAATTGACCTCGATACCCTTTAATGCCATTTTTTTATCAGTTCTCTCATACCTTCCACCCCTGCAAAAGATCAGATTGTTTAGCTTAACATTTACATTTCTAAATTGAAAACCAAAAGACTCTTTTCTGCAATATTTAGCTAATGCATGCATAAATCAGTCTTAGCAATGTTAGGATCATTTCCATGCTACTTACTCGAGATAACAAGATGGTAGAAAGCAAGGTTAAATTAGGCCTCTTCTGCAAGTAATGTGTGTTAATTCTTAGCTAGGTAATTTCATGTCATTTCATAGCACTTTCTATTCAATACTTTCATTTCCTTAACATAGGCAAGCATTTACTTTCTGCATTAAAGATAGATTTACATTCATTATCAGTAGTCAGCCTCATTCTAGTCAATAGAAGACTGGTTTGAAAAACCCTAGTCGTTGATCACCCTAGTTGAGAAGTGACAAGAGTAGATTGTTGAATCTGATGTGCATATAACACTATCACCTCTGATTTTGTACGAACCCTAGGTTCATAAAGTAAATTTTTCTCCCTAGGAGTTGCAGCATCCTTGCTACAATATTGGGGATAATCAATCCCTTCTAGGTTGGCCTACCTAGATTATCGCTTCATCTATGGTCTTAGGGCATCTTCAATCGCATTGGGAATGCTCTTGGGACTTTTTTCTACTATGAAAAATCCTATATAATCACTGGTAATATGGTTATGGTGTGTATCCTAGTCCATCTTGATACTCGTGAAGGTATGGAGAAAAACTTGAATATTCAATGGAGGAACACCTTTCATCTTCAAATTCTTGATTATGAAGGAGTTCCTTTTAGGTGTCGTCAATGTCATAAGGTTGGACACCTGTATAAGGAATGTCCATTGCTTTCCTCCACCTCTATATCCAAACCTCAGACTAATAATATTGCAGTAGATATGCCATCTGGATCTCAAGACAAGTGACCTGCTAAAGTTGTCGGTCGTCCTCCATAAACAAAAGCTCAGCCGCATGGAATGTGCTCGGGACCTGTTCGATCTCCCTCTCCTTGCATCACCAAATCCCGCATGGCATCTACAGGCCTTACTTTGGGTAATATTTCCTCTCCTCTCCCTCATTTTTGTACCTCTGTTTCTGATTCTCATCTTATTGAATCATTATCTCATTGCGTCTTATCATCTTCATATGTTCACCCCCTTCTATTTTTGCCCCTTTATATCCCCTCCGTGCACCTTCTTTAATACCCTCCTTACTATACCTGATGCCCCACTTGTAGCTCCCTGATCTTAGACATCTAATCATTCTCATATGAGCCATCCATATCTCCTTCACTCCTTGGTCAAATCATCATCTGGTGATTTTTGCAGACTTGGTATTGTTCCCCCTCTGAAACCATCCAAAACTATGAGAGGCAGACATTATTAGATGTCCAAGGATATCCACCAAGCTGGTTTGGATGAATCCAAGGGTAGACAACTCTCCATTGACAGGGTCCTTAGAACTAAGACCACCTTTCCTTCAGGTTCTCCATGAAGTGGCTCTCTTTTAATTGTTGCAGGTTGGCTAGTCCTACCAAAAAACTAGCCTTCCAAAGACTCCTCGAACTTGAGGGGGTGGACATAATTTTCCTTCAAGAAACCCTCAGACATATTGAATAGATTATCCATTCTGTAGAAACTCTAGTATCTGGATGGAATTTTCATGCATTAGATATTTTTGGATGATCTGGTGGTACTGCTTTTCGTTACAATCCTAGGGCATTCAAGCTGCTTAATATTTGGGGAGGTGATGGCTTAAGTGGGGCTAACATATTTTCTTGAGTTCTTGGGAGGGATTTGAGATTTATTAGTTTATGGTCCCTGTATTAACCGGGTTGCATATTGGGAAAAAAATCTCAATTCTTCTTATATGCAAGCAAACAACATCATCTTGGGAGGGAATCTTAATTTCTCCATTGGACATGCAAAATCTTGGGGATAGAATGCACAAGTTGATCTAAATTTTTATTCCATTAGCCTCCTATTCGAAGATCACCACCTCATTGATATACTTATGGCTCAGTCACACCCTACCTGGTGAAACAAAAGAATTAGAGACGCTTTGCTTTCCAGAAGACTAGATTTTTTCCTCATAAAAGAAGATCTTCTTGGAAGCCTCTCCTTGTACAGGCAATGGGTGGGATCGGGAGGATTATCAGACCACTCTCCTATCTACCTTGAGATTGCAGGTGTAGCTCAGAAGCCAAAAGCCCCATTTAAGTTTATTTTGACCAAGTTCAAGGATGAGGAATACACCAAAATGGTCTCTAATTATTGGAAATCTCTTCGACCGGCTCTCGGTCAGTCTCACACTTAATGTTTTTCTAAAAATCTTCTCCGACTTAAGTGTAAAATAATTGAATGGGCAAGAGTAAAAAGGACAAGGGAAGATCTCATTCTCAACAATATTGAACATGATCTAGCTAATTTGGTAGAAGTGGATGGAAGGGGATTTGATTATCCTGAAGCTAAAGAATGCCTCACCAACCTTGAAGTAGAGAGAACCAAAATTACTAAGGACATAGAAGAAACCTGGAGACTTAGGAGTTGAGCCATATGTTTACAATTTAGGGATGAAAACACTAAGTTTTACCATCAATTTTCGAATGGTCATCATGCCATCAATTTGATTTGGCACTTGGAGAATGATATTGGTCATTGGTTACAATCCTTCAGCAAATTGGCCAACCTTAGTACATCACATTTCAGTCAGCTCTTTAAGGCACCTCAAGAAGCTACTCTCGCTAAGATTATCAAAGTAGATGGATTGTTCCCTAGATTTTTTGATCAGGAAGCTACAGAGGATCTCATCAAGCCTGTATCTATGGTAGAATTGGAAGGTACTCTTAAATGGTTCAAGAAAGATAAGAGCCCTAGGTCGGATAGTTGGTTGGTTGAATTTTATCTAGCCTTCTTTGAATTGCTAGGGAATGATCTACTTCAGGTCATTGAAGAATTTCGTGTCAATGGCCGTATGTATGATGCTTTTAACTCGACCTTCGTTGCCCTTATCCCCAAATCTGACTCCCCTCATACCTTCAATGACTTTAGGCCTATTTCTCTTTGCAATTGCATATACAGGATCATTTTCAAAATCATTGCAAGCCGCCTAAAGCCTATTTTATCTGACCACATCTCTTCAAAACAATTTGCCTTCCTTAATCATCATTAGATCCATGAAGTTGTTGGCACTGCACAGGGGGTTCTTCATTTTATCAAGATCAAGAGGCGAAAACGTATGATCCTCAAGATTGACTTAGCAAAGGCATTTGATCGAGCTAGCTGGCTATATTTGAGAATGCTCTTGACTCATTTAGGTTTTCATATAGCCTTCATTAACTAGATCATGTGCTGCATTTCCAATGTCTCTTATAGTGTTCTTATTAATGGTTTTTCCTCTCCATTTTTTCATGCTGAGCAAGCTCTTATACAAGGTTGTCCACTCTCTCCCCTTCCTTTTCTGTTGGTCATGGAAGGTTTGAGTCAACTCATCTCTAAAGAAAGAAGACAAAGCATACTATAGGGTATTAAAATCACCAATATATCTCACTTGCTCTTTGTTGATGATGTCCTAGTTTTCCTTAATGGATAGATTGATGACTCATATGTATTTTTTTCTGTCCTCAATTCCTTTTGCCTTGCTACTGGAATGGAGTGCACTCAGTAAAAATCGACTCTGACTACTGTTGGATGCTCCCAACATGAATTACACTTTGCCCATTAGATATTTTCCTTCCTTATTATCCCCTTTAAAGATGTTCTCAAATACCTTGGATTTTGAATCAATCCCATTCACTAAAAAACAACTGATTGGATATGGCTAGTGGCTAAGATTGAAAGGAGATTGAATATCTAGCACCGTAGATGGCTATCTACGATTGTACACCTCACTCTTAATACATTTGTTCTGGAAGCAACACCGGTGTACTCGATGTCCTTGGCTTGGATTCCAAGGGTCATTTTGTATAGAATACAACTGTTGTGTTTTAGATTCTTATGGAGGGGGAAACAAGAAGGACTTACTTATGCTTGGTTTAGATGGGACCACATCACCCTTCCTAAGAAACGGGGAAGATGGGGCATTAAGAACCTTTGATTCGTTTGCAAAAGCATTAGTTGCCAAATTGGGATGGAAAGTTCTCACTATAAAGAAATTATGGACCAAGGTAGTCATACATAAATATATAAGTCCACTCCACCTCCTTGATTGGATCAGACGCCCTTCATGGAACAAATCTAACATATCAACTATTTCGCGAGCTATTTTGAACTCTATATCTTACATTCATGATGGACTGGCCTAGAGGATTGGAACTGGAAACTTGGTCCGCATTGGTATGGATCCTTCGTCTGGATGTGGGGGCACATTTCATCTTCCCCCAGAGCTCATACTTTTTCTCTCGAACTCAAGTATCTCTCGCTTTTCCCACATTATTGATCTAGACAACTCCACTATTTTCTCTCAGACCTGGAAATCTATTGATCAATTAGGAATTCCAAATAACTGGCGTAATGAATGGCACTCCTACATTAACGTTCTCTCTGAATCACATGTTCGGATCACAGATGGTGAGAATGAGCTCATTTGGGTACATGCACAACATGGTTCCTATTCTCCGAAGGAAGGTTATCCCATAATTTTCTCTGATCATAAGCCCCCTGTTATTAACTGGTGGTGGCGCGCACTCTGGAAGTTGAAGGCTCCTCCAAGAGAAAATTTATTCATGTGGTGTATCCTTCGTAATAAAGCTCCCACTGGGATAACTTACATAGGTTCTCATTCCAAGGACCAACTTGGTGCATCCTCTATCAACAGGCTGCAGAATCAATTGAACATCTATTTCTTCGTTGCTCTATCACTACATCTTTCTAGAATCATGTTCTTTCAACATTACACTTATCCAACAAATGGCAAGGTACAAACATCTTAGAGGCTTGGCAATCATGGTGGTCTGTGGCACTTCCCATCAAAATTAGGAACCGTCCCCTCCTGATCCGTTGGTGAATATGGTTGCACAGGAACAAGCTCATATTCAAGGGCATCACTCCTCAATGGATACAAGCTTCAGCTCATCATATCTAAATTTATAGCAGTATTCCAAAGGATGATTTCCCACATCCACCCCACACTATTATTGTAGAAACTATTGATAGAAAATTATCATGGGCATATTTTGATGGATCAACTCAGCAGAATGGTTGTGGAGGAGAAGTGTTCCTTCATCTCACTGACGATCATTTTTTCAAAATAGAGATGGGTCTGGAGAAGGAACAAATAATTATGCTAAGCTTATTACCCTTTGTCATTTGTTACACTTTACACTTGAGAAGGGATGTAGACACATTAAATTTTTAGCGATTCCAAATGCATCATAAATTGGTTTAATCAACAATTTGTCTGTCACGTTCACTCTCCATAATATATTGGATGAGGCTTTGCTAATGAAATCACATTTTGACACTATTGCTTGTCATCACATCTATGCAATCATATTTCTAACAGACTATACAAGGAGGCCATGCTCCATCCTAGGGGGTATTGGATGATCCAGGAGCAAGGAGGGTAGGAATACTACCAAGGAAGGAACACTACCAATATTTTCACAAACGATATGATGATCAACAACATGTTGGGGAAGCCAAGCCCTAATTTTTTGACAATTTTGCATCTTCATAATGTTTATATTTTTATGAGACTATCCATGTGTATATATATAGATATTAGACATGTACATTTGTAATTAACTTATCAGTCTCCCATCTTGAGATAGATTTTTGATAGTTTATGAGATTGTGGCTGATCTAGGTGGCTCGAGAGACACACATAGGACAAAGAGGGTTTATGGAAGCTCAAAAATCAAAGTGATTAGAATGATTTCGAACTAGGATCAAAGCGTAAATCTCGTCGTCTTGATCGTAGTGGTGTAAATGGTTTGTCAAACTAAGTCCGTATGCGAAAGTTAGAAGCAGTCAAAGTTTGGTTGAATTTTTGTTCAATCAACAGGCTTAAGGAGGCCAGAATTTAGACAAAACCCAACCACCGGATTTTGGCCAACCTAGGCCGAATTCTGGACAAATTTGTGGCCTGGTTAATTTGTCTCCTTCAGTCATTTTTTGAATTTTCGAAAATGACTACACTTGTTTTAAATAAAACAAAAAAATATAATTTGGGGTTGCGGACCACCAACCCTGCCACCCCTCATACCCCATGTAATAATATAACAAAATATATATATATTAATGGGGCAGGCGGCCATGACCCTACCACCCCCGGAACCGCTCAACCAAACACCATGTGGGGTGGGCGGCCATGACCCGGCCACCTTGGGAACCATGCAACCCCTTACCATATCAAATGTTGCCATAATAAAACGGGGCCAGTGGGAGTTGAACCCAGAGCCGGCGGGAGAGTTGGCCCCGCCCATGCGACGACCCCATAATGTAACACTGACCCATAAGTACAATCAATCCATCATTTAATGCGCCAACAAACCACCATTAAATGAACCCCTCAAATGGTACCAACGTGCCATGCCAAATAAAATGTGCACCATTCAAATGTTGTTACGGGATTTTTAGGGGTGAGCCGTCCAATGCCGACCTGACCCCCCAAATACATTACGGTTAAAAAATTAAACTATAGTGTGTTTAAATTTGGAGGGGCGAGGTTTGACCACTCGACCCCTCCTCAACCATTTCACTTATTTGCCACTATGCCAAACCAATTCATTGGTTTATCTGCCCAACAAACTTATATAAACATTCATTTCACCAGTGCACCCAGGCAGATGGAGGATCTAGGAGCAGGCACGAAAATCGAGGACGTGTCATTTTTTTGTTAATTTTTATGTAGGTGGAACCATGACTAAGCGAAATTTCCAAGAGGGTGAAATTTTTGTAGTGTCCAAATTGGACAAACTTTATGTCAATCTTACACCTCTCGGCGACACAAGCCCAATGGCATAGTCAGTTTCTTGATCTGAGCAGTCGATTTTCTGAGGAATCGGAGGAAATCTTTGAGGAATCTAAAAGATTCCTTAAGCCCCATATTCTCAATTTCTCAGAATTTGAAAATTTGACAGTCGATTTTGCACTATTTGACACCAAAAATCTGACGGTGTGCTCAGATTTTCCATTTGCTCATTTCATTTTTCGGCCACTTTTCTAAGTGGATTGCAAGTGTGATCATTCATGTGCGAGCAACCATTTTCATGTGATTTGATGCCGTGAGATCGATGGTTCGAACAGCTTCAATAGTTTGACATCCACTTCTTTAGATGGACCCTGGATGTGAGGCATATGCTGTGTGTTCATGTACTTCTTTTGCTATGCATTATGCTGCAGAGATCTGTGTTTGATGTTTGATGTGGGACCCTATTTCTTAGTTGTATCATGATTCCTGCTTTATGTGATGCAAAATCATATGTGTGATGTACTTGTTGTCATGATTCCTCATGTTGAGATCCCTTTGTTGTATGTTGATGGGATACTCATGTTGTCATCATGCATGTTTGCATTGTGATCCCTTTTATGCCATGTTGACGGGATGTTCATCATGCATGAGTTTATGTCATACTGATAGGAGTCCTTTTGATTGAGAGTTCCTGTAGCGGAACATCTCTTGGAGCCACTCCTACGTGAGGGCATTTTTCTTGTATGATAGTGACATCATCTCTTATGTACATCATCATTATTGACAACACTTAATGCAGCGACCACCATCTTGACACCGAGGCCCGGAGACGTAGTCCCTTCTGGATGAACTTTGTTATCAACGACTTATGTTTTCATGTGTTGATGATTGTCATGGTCCCCTTCTTTATAACATGCACATGTATTCATTTATATTATTTTAAAAAATGCAATTTAACACACCACGAAAGTAAAAGGTCTTGGAAGGGTCCTTTGTCACACTCGGACCTAGATCAAGTGGTATTAGACCGGTCTTTGTGCGGATGTGAATTGCAAGCATGAACAATGGAACATGCAACGACAGAGGATGTAAAAGCGATGTATGAGACCATGCTCAAAATTTCCAAAAGGGGGAAATAATGTATGAAACTCTACAGAAAGAGAAAGAGGAAAATGAGAGATTGCAGCTTCAGTTGCAAGCCACAGAAGAGGCCCTGGAAGAACTGAAACACAACAACCAAAATCTTCAAACCGATAAGGCTGAATTGAAGATGCGTCTACATGAAGAGAAAGAGGAAAAACAAAGTTTTCTACGACAGCTGCGAGCAAAGGACGAGGCCTTGGAATAGCTGCAGCATGACCCATGTGAGGTAATCTCCAAATTCATGTATGTGTCCTGATGATGATTTCGCTGTTTTTGAAAATCATACCACAGGAATTGGCTCCAAACTATTGAAGAAAATGGGGTATGAAGGAAAAGGTTTGGGTGTTAATGGCCAAGGCATTGTCAACCCCATCAAAGTAGAAGAATTACCCCATCAAGCAAGACTTGGGTATGTGAGAAAAGAAGTTGGGGAACGCGCTGAGACAACAAGCGAACCACCAACAACAGATGATGGGAAGCCCTCATCAGTGCTTTCCAAATCGACAGAGGAGGTAAAAGATGTTGATTTCCTTTCGTTTTTCGTCGTCACGTAGTATGATTTCTGTTGGAGATGTGGAGATCCCAATTAGAGGGACAAACATGAGGCTCCTTACCAGGACGAGGCACGAGGAGGAAAAAGAACTTGGTGTTAATAACCAAGGCATAACCCAACCATTGGAGGTTATGCAGAGACCTCAATTTGTAGGCTCGAGATACACTAAATGAGAATGCTCAAAGGTGTCAGATTCTTTCGACATCATCGAAATCGTCGAGGAAGAGAATGGTGGGAACACATCCCCATCATCCCATGGCAGTGCCCATTGCAAGGAAGGAGCTGAGGCAAGCTCTCATCGCCATACTTACACCAGAGACGACAATGAAAGGTATAACCAGTTTCGACATTCGAATGTTCATTTCGATTATAATCATGTTGTGAAAGATGAACATAAAACATGGCATCGAAAAACATGTACCTTTTGTGGCTTACATAACCATACATTTTAAGTGTTGGAAAAGAATGGTAGCACACAAAGGGATGAGGCGTGAAAGACCCTCTCAACAATAGGTTAAACAAATATGGCAAAAGAAGATGTATTGCAGTCATTGCAACAGAAGTGGCAATCCAAGAGCCACTTGTTGGAGGCTCCATCTAGAGAAGCACCTTAAAGACAAAGTGTCGGTGCATAAACCAGGTGAAACAATTGTTCGACAAGCAAAATCACCACAAGTAGGCGACCCATTCACATTGATAAGTGAAAAATGGTTTCTAGATATGTTAGCTTGTCACGGTCGTGCTTTTGTAAATCATTTGTTGCATTTTAAAATGTAAAAGTGATGATGTATTTCCATCATTTGTTCAACAACAATGATGTCTGGTATTATTTTGAGTAGCATGATAAACTCTAAAAGTGATGTCATGTTTCCATCACTTGTCAAGACAATAGTGTTTTTCTTTATGATTGTAAATCATGTGTTGTAGTGATGATGTGTTTTCCATCACTCGTTGAAACAACAATGATATGCTGGCCTTGTTTTTGTAGCTAGGGTATTGTGTCCATCTTGTTGTAAACTTGACCGTCAAATATGTGTTATAAACTTGTGGCAAGTGTGGGACACTTGGGTCATTAGTTGGTCATGAAAGTCAAGCATGTAATTTGCAAAAGTAATGTACTACAGGTTACGAGGTTGCAAGTGTCGGCTCATCACTTAAGGCTCCGAAGAACAAAGGTGAAGGAGATGGAAGCGAGACCTTTCAAGACGCTTGTAATGCAAACAAGGTAAAAAGAAGTTGTAGATTATTTTTCATGTTTTTGGAGGACCAAAAGCTCCTCAGTGGGGAGAATTGATCCAGGTGGCTCCAAAGACACACACAAGACAAATAGGGTTTATGGAAGCTTGAAAATCAAAGTGATCAGAATGATTTCGAACTAGGATCAAAGTGTAAATATCATCGTCCTGATCACGATGGTGTAAACGGTTCGTCAAACCGAGTCCATATGTGAAAGTTAAAAGCAATCACAGTTCGGTTGGATTTTTGCTCACTCGGCAAGCTTAAGGAGGCCACAATTTGGACAGAAACCGACCACTAGATTCCGGCCAACCTGGGCTAGATTTTGAGCGAATTTGTGGCCTGGTTAATTTGTCTCCTTTGGTCATTTTTTCAATTTTCAGAAATGACTAAGTTTGTTTTAAATAAAACAAAAAATATATAATTTGGGGTGGCGGGCCACCAACCGCGCCACCCCTCATACCCCATATGTTAATATAACAAAATATATATATATATATTAATGGGGTGGGCGGCTATGACCCTGCTGCCCCCAAAACCGCTCAACCAAACACCACGTGGGGTGGGCGGCCACGACCTCGCCACCCTGGGAATCACGCACCCTCTTACCATATCAAATGTCGCCATAATAAAACGGGGCCAATGGGAGTTGAACCCATGACCGACGAGAGGGTTAGCCCTGCCCATGCGATGGCCCCATGATGTAATGCTAGCCCATAAGTGCAACCAACCCATCATGTAATGCACCAACAAACCACCATTTAATGAACCCCTCAAATGGTACCAACGTGCCATGCCAAATAAAATGCACGCCATTCAAATGTTGTTACAGGAATTATGGGGGCCGAACACCCAATGTGGACCCAACCCCCCAAATACATTATGGTTAAAAAATTAAACTATAATGTGTTTAAAAAGGGATTAAAAAGGGAGGGGCAGGGTTTGACCACCCGACCCCTCCTCAACCATTTTCCTTACTTACCACTATGCCAAACCAATTCATTGATTTATCCGCCCAACAAACTTATATAAACATTCATTTCACCAGTGTACCCAGGCAGATGGAGGAACCAGGAGCGGGCACGGAAAGCGAGAAAGTCATTTTTAATTAATTTTTATGCAGGTGGAACCATGACTCAACGAAATTTCCAAGAGGGTGAAATTTTTGCAGTGTCCAAATTGGACAAACTTTATGTCGATCTTACACCTCTCAACGACATGAACCTGATGGCACAGTCAGTTTCCTGATCTGAGCAACCGATTTGTAGAGGACCTCGAGGAGGGAATCTTTGAGTACTCTAGGGGGAATCTAAAAGATTCCTTCAGCCCCACATTCTCAACTTTTCACAATTCAAAAATTTGACAATCGATTTTGCACTATTCGACACCACAAATATAATGATGGTGTGTTCAGATTTTCCATTTTCTCATTTCATTTTTTGGCCACTTTTCTAAATGGAGTGCAGGTGTGAGCATTCATGTGTGAGCAACGATTTTCAAGTGATTCGATGCCATGAGATCGATGGTTCGAAAAGTTTCAGCAGTTTGACATCCGCTTCTTCAGATGACCCGCAGATGTGAGGTATATGCGGTATGTTCATGTACTTCTTTTGCTAAGCATTGTGCTGCAGAGATCCGTGTTTGATGTTTGATGTGAGATCCTAATTCTTACTTGTCTCATGATTCCTACTTGATGTGATGCAGAATCATATGTGTGATGTAAATGTTGTCATGATTCATCATGTTGAAATCCTTTTGTTGTATGTTGATGGGATACTCATGTTGTCGTCATGCATGTTTGCATTGAGATCCCTTTTATGCCATGTTGGTGGGATGCTCATCATGCATGAGTTTATGTCACACTGATAGGAGTCCTTTTGACTAAGAGTTCCTATAGCGGAACATCTCTTGGAACCACTCCTGTGTGAGGGCATTTTCCATGTATGATAGCGACATCATCTCTTATGTACATCGTCACTATTGACAACACTTAATGCAGCAACCTACACCATTTTGACACTGGGGCTTGGAGACGTAGTCCCGCCTAGATGAACTCCGTTATCAATGGCTTATGTTTTCATGTGTTGATGATTGTCATGTTCCTTTTCTTTATAACATGCACATGTATTCATTTATGTTCTTTAAAAAAATGCAATTTAACACATCACGAAAGTAAAAAGGTCTTGGAAGGGTCCTTGTCACACCCGGACCTGGATCAGTGGCAATGATTCAAAATGGATTTTGGATAGAATTCTAAGTCTAAAGTGTTCCTCATAGAGAAAAATGAAAGTCCAAGGATGCTCCTGGAAATAGTTCCATTACGTAGATCTTTTCATTTTGAATCTATTGCAACTTGAATGGGTTAAAAAAAACTTCGGATAATGAAGTTATTGCAAAAAGAAGTTTGCCTTTATTCCTTTGAAAAGCAGGCAAGTTCTTCAAAAAATGGGCTAAAGGAATTATAAAGGAAAATCACATCGGAAGAGTTAAGCAGAGGACTTAAGGCAAGGGAAGAACGAACCCTCGACTGCGACCTCCAACTTATCGCATTGGAGGTAGGCCTTCGCCCGATATCGGGACCCCAGGCATAGCGACATGCGACTGGGCGATATGCGATATGCGATTGAGTGAGTGCGATATTGGCGTCGGTGTATGCCATGGTATAAGGGAAGAACCCCTGGGCTATAGCGAATGTGATATGCCGATGCGATATGTCAAGATGTGATATCAACCATTGGATCGGGTGCGCAGATCAATGGTCCAAATTCAATCAGTAGTCGGGAGATCAATTACCCCCAATACAAAGGGCCATTACAATAGCGACATGCGATGCGATATCTACCGTCCGATCAAGGAGCAGATCAACGGTCAGGGTTTGATTGGCGTTCCCCAATGCCAGGGCCAATGTGATTGTGATTGCAATAAGCGATAAATCGCGGACTCGATGGGATTTAAAGACCCGTTTGCAGGAAATGGAGAGGAAATTTCATATTTCAAATATGAACCTGAAAAGGATGCATGAGTTGGAAACACAGATCTTTTTTGCCAAAAAAACCATTCTAGTTTGTCTTCAAATTCTTCTAAGAATGCTTATATTGGTTCTTTTGAAAAGCATACTAGAGGCATAGGTTCCAAGTTAATGTCCAAGATGGGCTATGAGGGAAAAGGTTTGGGTAAACATGCACAAGGTATTGTTGAGCCAATAATGATTGAGGAAAGGCCTAAGTATTTGGGTCTTGGCTATGGACAGCTTTATGGAAAGAGTTCCAAAACTTCCATGAAAACAATTGAAACAATTCCAAGGAGTTTCATTTCAGGTCTTCTACCTCAAAAGTGTGAAAATTGTATTCAGGAGGAATGCAATATCTTGCAACATCATTTACAAGATGCAGGTGTCCAGAAGAACACACTTGAACCATAGAGTTGTGGAAACTCTGACATCCTTGAAGAGATTGATGGTGTTCCAAAGGGAGTTACTTCTTCATTTGATTGACCTCCTCATGAAGGCAACAAAGGTGAAAGAGAAAGGTATAAATCTGGTTTTAATCATCTTCCTTTTGATTTTGCAAAGCATGATAAATTTCTACATAGATATGGGAAAAGAATTGCATGTTCCTTTTGTGGTTTGGATAACCATAATGTTTCTAGATGCTGGAAGAGGATAACCACATGTAGGAAACTTTTGAAGGAAAGGAAGCAAGAAGCCAAAGGTCCATTGGACAAGGCAAATCATGCTGTCAAGAGGATGCACATGTGTTGCACTTACTGCCATAAGCAAGGGCATCTTGCTGAAAAGTGTTGGACTCTGAATCCAACAATGCTTCCACAAAAGTTGAAGAAGGTGGAAAGAGAAGATGGTAGAAATGGAAAGGAAGATTCCATGAATAATGTGTCTCAGGATGATTCACATGTTGATGCTGATGTGCAGACAAAGGAAAGATCTTTGAAATGGATTGGTAAGAAATGGCTAGAGTTCTTATCCAATTAAGATTGCATGTCTATTGATATAAGGCATCTGTTTGCATTTCTTTGTTGATGGAATGCAAGTTGCAAGTTTTTACCAAGATGGTGAATGGAAAAAGGTTGAGTAAGAGACTCACTTTGTTGCTGCAACATTATATTTCATTTCAACTTCGAAAGTACAGTTTGCTTAAGCGAAAGTTGAAGGATGAAATGCATGCATGAGGATGATGTGCATGAACACAAGGATGTTGATGATTTCCCTGTATTTGAACATGTATGTGTAATTAACTTGAAGGGTTGATTGCTTTGTTGTAAACATGCATGCATTGTTGACTTGGGAGAAGTTAACTTGGTCTCCAAGATGGAGATAATGATGGAGTGTTTCATCTTTTGAAAAATTGTCCTAATAGTCTTTTTCTACATGCTTGACTTGAAGGGTCATTTGTTTTTAAAGGCATGTTTTGTGGGCTGCTTGTCTAGTCTATCATTTGTATGCAGATGTAAGACATGGAGTTGTTCACAAGATGTGAAATTTGTTTCTTTTGTTGAAGCAGGAGGTTAAGCCATCCAGTTGTTGTCTGTATTTCTGTTGTTGTTAACAGTTGTTGTCGACAACTTTTCAGACAGGTACAAATGAAAATTTGTGGAGCAGATGTACTTCACGTTTGTTTGAGCCACCTTAGATCAATGATCAAGGTAGAGTAGTTCAAACTACCTTTTGTAACCTTCTCAGCGGGAGTTCTACATGAAGTCAAGAGGAAGACAACTCTTCCCAAGAGAACCAGCACATCTAGGAAGGAAAATGGTCAGAGACTTTGGTTCAGAGGCACTATGCAAAGGCAAGTGTATGGAGGCTCAAAGAAGAAGGTGTTACTCTCATTTACTGTTCAGATCAGTATATCAATCTTTTGGAGACAAAAAGTTCTTTAGTGGGAAGGCGTGATCCAAAATGGATCTTGGATAGACTTCTAAGTCTAAAGTGTTGCTCACATAGGAAAATGAAAGTCCAAGGATGCTCCTAGAAATAGTCCCATTGTGTAGATTTTTTCATTTGAATCTACTGCAACTTGAATGGGCTAAAACGGACTTCGGATGATGAAGTTATTGCAAAAATAAGTTTGCTTTTGTTCCTTTGAAAATGAGGCAAATTCTTCCAAAAATGGGCTAAAGGCCTTATAAAAGAAAATCACATCGGAAGGGTGAAGCAGAGGACTTAAGGCAAGGGCAGAAGGAACCCTCGACTGCGACCTCCAACTTATCGCATCGGAGGTAGGCCTTCGCCCGATATTGGGACCCTAGGCATAATGACAAGTGACTGGGCGATATACAATATGCGATGGAGTGATTGTGAAATCGGTGTCGGCGTATGCCATGGTATAAGGACGAACCCCTGGGCTGTAGCGAATGCGATATGCCTGTGCGATATGTCAAGATGCGATATCGACCGTTGAATCGAGTGCGCAGATCAACGGTCCAGATTCAATCGGTGGTTGGGAGATCAGTGATCCCCGATACAAAGGGCCGTTGCGATAGCGACATGCAATGCGATATTGACCATCCGATGCCAGGGCCAATGCGATTGCGATTGCGATAAGTGATAAAGCACGGACCCGATGGGATTTAAAGACCCGATTGCATAAAATTTGAAATCCAGTTTTTCGGGATTTCTATGTATTCCCGTGTATTGAGGTTTTTAAACCTCTCACCTATGCGATTGCGATATGCCGATGAAAGGCAGACCTGATAGGGTTTATAGGGGCAATTTCATAATGTTTGAAGTCCAGATTTCATGCCTGATAATGTATTTCCGGTAAATCTCCGTGTATTGGAATTTTGTTCCATTTTCGGGTTTTCGCCTGGAAGAAGGCCCCGATTCTTTTGTAACTGCCCTTGATCATTGTGCCACACTGCAAGCAAGCGTTTTATAGACAATGATGCATTTGTAACGTAGAGTGAGAGCCGCAGAGCCACAGAGCCAGATGGCCAGTTGAAGAGACAAGGAGTAGAAAAAGCCGCAGAGCCGCATAGGAATGATTACATGCAGAGAAATGACTGGGGAAGCCGCAGAGCTGGAAGGATGCCTCAAGAGAGCTAGAGAGCTCAATTGACGAGGTCGCTGGAAGCGCAGGTAGTTGAGGGAGTTTTTGGAATCGCTTGGAGGTTGAGCGAAAAACTAGAGAGCTGAAAGTTGCTGAAAAAGGTCGCTGGAAGGTTGCCGAAGAGTTGCTTGGAGGTTAAGCGAATTACAGAGGCACATCGAAGACGAGAGAGAGCTTAGAGAAGCCAGAGCCAAAGAGCCAGAGCCAGAGCCAGAGCCAGAGCCAGAGCCACGAGCCAGAGCCAAGAGCCAGAAAACCTGAGAGCTTCAGAGCTAGGGATAAGATGGTGTTCTAAGCCCATTGTGTTATGTGTAAACCAGTGCAGTTGAGCGTGGATCTTGTTAAAGAACTTATGCCATAATCCTAGAGACCCTAGTTGAGTTAACTAGAGCTCACAGAGACATAGTTCAATAATTTTAGGTGAACTCCTAATTAAATTGTTGTCTTATGTGTTGGTTATTTGCTATGTTGTTTTACTGTTACATATATTTACACATCAGCATAAACAATAGAACTTACAGCACATAAACAGTTTTAAAACAAACATAAACATACACCTATTTTCAAGCACTTTTAATTTCACAATTGGTTAATCACTAGATCTTGAGAATATTTAAGCTTTGGAAGTGGGAGAGGTTCTTGTGCGCTGATAAGAATCCTTTAGTGCCCCATTTTCAGATCAAGCAATCACTGCATATGCTTCCTAAAGCACCTAATTTTCAACATCCTAATGAAAATTGTGACTTTTCCCTCTGCAAAAAAATTGTGTAGCTAACATAATCTTATAGAGTTTCACTTATTGTTATTGATGAATTAATACAAAACACTAAATTCTGCTACATTAAGTTAAGACACCTCCAAATATTTCCTTTGAATTACCTTAGAATTAAGAACAAAACAACAAAAGTTTCATCCAAGTATTTCTTATTCATCATTTGCAAAATTCATTACCAAAATTTATTTGGAAGTGAAAATAAATTGATTAAACCATGATTCAAATTTGAGTGAATCTAATTTATCTCCTAATGAAAATCTCCACTACTTGGCATACATGAAGGTATGACACACTACTTTGGAAAAGGAAAAATGTATAACATCCATGAAATAATGATGGGTATGTTAGATTTTAAAGGTACTAGCAAACATTCCAATCTATTAAACATAAAGTATGATAAAAAAGATTTTAGGTTAGGTATGCCAAAATCCAACACTACTTTATATACAATTTCACTTGTTGTTATTGATGAAAGTTCTAAATCAACAATCTTTGCTTGCTTGTACGCCCATCACCAAGTCTAAGTCACAATGGACCTATTCGTGACATTTCAAATCATGATCCATCTCATTGCAAAGCTAACCCCTCCATCACTTTAGTTGTCTTGCACAATTTGATATTTTTATCAATACTTTGTAATTGCAGTATTTTTGAAACCTCCCCACCCCTAACTTGATATATAAGGCTTTCAGAATTGATAGATGATTTGTCACATTGAAAATAATTACAATTTAGAGGTGATATATTCCATATATATGTCACATTGAAAATTTGGCAATGCAATTTTAAGATATACAAATAAAAATTCATAAAAGCCCTGCAATGTTCATATCTCGGGTCCAAATAAAATAAAACATATAATATGGAATAGAGTTATACATATTTCATATAATTGTTGTCCAATCTATCTTCAAATATTTTGTCTATTCAAAACATACATTTATTTATCCAATATGATACCATTGTTTTCAATACCATCTTCAAATATTCCAAATGTTTATAATAAACCTTATATCTATTTGTTAGATTTTCACAATATTCACTGTACATATTCAAAAACTTTTGAGAGTTATGTTCATGTTACCATGTTAAAATAGCTATTTTTTAGGATAAATTTAAAAATAATACTAATGATGATGATTTATAAACATTTGATATTTA
Source organism: Pinus taeda (assembly GCA_000404065.3). Lineage (NCBI taxonomy): Eukaryota > Viridiplantae > Streptophyta > Pinopsida > Pinales > Pinaceae > Pinus > Pinus taeda. The sequence continues at coordinate 21,033 of APFE031296007.1, read as the reverse complement.
ATTTATGAATTTGTAATAACTACACCATTATGTATAAAAAAAAAAAATATTAAGCAACTCTCGAGAAATGTGTTTTCATAAGTTATTAAAAGTGTAATTAAAAAATGTGAGAACTAAATTAATTGTACTGGATAGATGGGATATGTAATGCCGGAACTTCATTCATATTATAATTTATGCCAGTTAAGTGTATATATTGTAGATTCAGTAAAGGAAAATACAGGACAGGCTGAATTTTTAGTTATTTGATTCAATGCTAAATTGTAATTCAGAACCCTAAGTACCAAAATAACAATAGAATTTCGAAAGTTAAACTGTTTTCAGAAAACTTGTACCTTAACACTTGGATTTATGTCCACAAACAGGCATTGCCCTTTCAAAAAAATTATCAGAAGCTTTGAAGTAATGGAGGCTGCTGATCAACGTTTTGCCTGTATCTCCGTTATTCCCAATGCCTTGAACTATAATCCGAGAAAGACTTCAAAGTTGATGTCAATTTAAGAAGTCGAAGGGTGGAAAATTTTCCTATCGATTGGTGGCATTGAAAAATGCCATTGGAAGATTGGTGGCATTGAAAAATGCCACGGAAAGATTATGAGGCAGACATCAATAGATATTGATTATCAATGCCCAAAGGGAAGGAGGAGCTACAATGAGGCAATTGTCAGTAAAGAAAGAAAAACAATAAAACGAAATGACAAGACAATTCATGCATAAAAGATAATAAAGATGAAGCCCAGAAACACTTACCAATTCAGTTGTGCTGGTAAATTGTAGTGCAACTAGCTAATTCAGTTGTGCTGGTAAATTGTAGTGCAACTAGCTAAGTACAGAACCAATAACAAAAGAGTGTCCCTTAGGATCTTGAGATTAAAAAAATGCAATTGAGGAATCATGCTGCTCTTCTCTGTATGATTCTTTTTCAGAGAGTTGAACCCATCCTCGAACATCTTAGAATGCTGGCAAGGTCCCATGTTCGTTAAAGGCACCTTGAACGATCTTCTGTAACATGTGTAGTAATGAGAAACAATTCATAGTGTTAGACAAATGTTATGGAAGTGGTAAGTATAGCAATGCGTAACAAATTAAACAGTATCTTGCAAACTCAAAATATCTCTCATTTATTAAATTCTGCTACATTAGATTGAAATACTTGACAATGTGTCATTTAGCCTTCAAAGCTAGTGGAAAACCTTGAATTTTATCTTAATTATTCCCACTGATTCTTCACCGACCTCATTTGCAGATTACATCTCATTGATCCAACTTTATTATGACTACATGGATAATAAAAAAATTGCTAGACATCTGGTAAATGGTAATATTGAGTATCAATCAGCCATATATAATAAATTATAAATCATCTGCAAATTCTGAATAAATCTGACCAACTGAATGCTGCCAGTATACCTATCAGTATTTCCTTTAAATTACCTTGGAAAGTAATTTAAGAACAGGCAAAGACAGTTTCGTAAATGAAAAAATGAAACCATGACTGAAATTTCAACTTAATTTGATTTGATGGCATTGGTAACATGTATTATCTGGTAAGAAAGGTATTGCAAAACACATTTGGAAAAAAAAATGGCAACATCCATGAAAAAGTAGAGATGGGTATGCTTAAATCAGAGGTACCTGCAAACATTCTAATTAGCTGAACGTAGAGTATGAAAAATAATTGTGTAATGCAATCCAAAATATGACAAGAATCCAGCGGGAACCAGATGGAGGAGTCGCAACAACTCCAAAAACCATCAAAGTTTCATAGAAAAATACAGGCACAGGATGGCTATTGAACAAAGAAAAAATGCCAGAACTTAACCGATTTGAAATGCAAAGGAATACAAGATAAGAATGACTGGTCTCTCCAACAGCGCAATAATAGATGCCAGTAATCATAGGCAAGATATAATGACCAGATAGAACCAATGAGCGTGAACAATTTTGACTAACATTCAAGATGTGTTTGGCAACATATGGCAATCATGATTGATCAGGAAGACAGTTTCATGAGAGCAGAGGAATACAGAATATAATGGCTCATCAGTTAAACAGCCCAATAACATAACTGGAGGCAAGAGATGAAAAAATTTCCACAGAATATCAAGATTTGTTTGGAGACAGAGGACAAAGGTTATTGCTGAGGCCAGCAGTTCCATGAGAGCGAAGGTTTAAAATCCATGGACATGACCTCGCAACAGGGATGCAACACAAGATGTCAGTATTGCCTGTCCTGGCAGGACATAAGCTCTCAATTTATTGTCTGCTTATTTAAGGATTTAGTCAGTTCAGTGCAGTCAATATTTTTTAATGTTAGAATTGTAGCCATATGAATCAATATGTGTGTGATTAGTTACTCTGATTAATATGAATATCCTATCAGAATTCACACGTGATTAAGAATTGCATGATGGGATAGTGTACCATATTACAAAAATAAAATATACAGGACATAAAAATATAGATATAAGTTCCTTACAGCTAATGAACAAAATAAATAATTCAAGCATTACCTGCAACATTGAGCATCCCCTCATCATCATTCCATGTGTAGAAGCATGGAGGCCTTTTTATAGTTGTGAATCAGATGCTTGCCAACAGCCATAAAGTATCATTTTTGGAACCGTCTTTGAAGCTCCAAAGAATTGCTAAAACCACTTTAAAGCTTATCACGCAGCTGAAGAAATGGATCATTGTCTTACAAAGCTGTTGCGACATTGTTCCATCAAGGTCCACAATAGATAAAATACACACTTATGCTAGAGTACAGAACTATAGAGCTCCTGCAAAAGACCTTTGCAAGCAGAAAATAAAACATCTAATTACTAGCTTGAGTTGAACATCCGCTCTGATTCCATGAATCTGGACAAATACTTAGCGGATGTGAGCATGAAACTTGCTGAAAGCCCCTCTATACACAATTCATGCAATTAGTACAAACTAAGAAATTATAATATATTACAAAGAAGAAACTGGAATGTACTACATGAAAATCCAACAGAAGTTAGAACTATAGAGTGCCTGCAAAAGAGCTTTGTAAACAAAAAAAAAGAACATCTAATTAGTACCTTCAGCTGAACATCCATCCTGATTCCATGAATTTTGACAGATACTTCTTAGCGGATGTGCATATGAAACATGTTGAAAGCCCCCTTTGCATCTTTAGTCTTAAGTCTTCTTTGAGGCATCAGGAGCCCCAAAAACTTGCCAAAACTTGAGTGTCTCATCTGCTGCAGCTGATGCAACTGTGTACCCATCAGGACTCTGAAGAAGTAAAACAATGGTAAGGGTCATTAGGAGAAATTTAAACGGAAAACATGGATTGCATGCATAAGTACTCATAAAAAGCATGAATTTTCATACCTGTGCCATATGAAGAACTCTAGCAGTATGCTCTGAAAGTTCAGTAATTTTCACCATGGATGGGTATCTCCATAAGGTTAACTGGTTCTGATTTAGCCCATGCGAACTCAATAACTCAGCTCATGTCTATTCCACAACAATGAACAGACCTGGGAATGGGTGTCGACGGTATTCAGGCAGACACCTGTTTGAGTGTTCCAAAACTTTATAGAACCGTCTGAAGTCCCTCCACCAGATGCCAAAAGAGTGTTCTGGAAGGGGCACCATGCCAAGGCCCTGACTGCTGCACAATGTTCATCTAATTGGTGGAAGTATTGAGAGGACGGGTTATGGGATGCCATGCTCGTGTCCCAAATATAAAGTAGATTGTCATTTCCCCCACTTGCAAGTTGTTGGCCGGAAGGAGACCATTTCAATCCACAAACCTCCTGGGTATGTCCTCTGTATGTTTGAACAATGTGGTCACGGATGCGAACATCATGATTGATTACAATCCCATCCAGCCCTCCTGTGGTGAGAATTGGTGAGAATAGGAGCATTCCAAGAAAGTGCACCAACACGGTCATGATGACCTTTCAAGGCTCTTAGCTGCAATTGTATCATGTCAAATTTAGAGATTGCCGTTAAATGAGAAAACCTTGGAAGAGATAAACATGTTTTATTTACCTTTTTATTAGATTGCGAATCCCATAACTGTACAACAGAATTATTCATCCCAACGGCAATTTGGCTCCCATCGGGTGCCCAACTAACGCTGGTAACGGGACCCTCTTCTTCATCTGCAATCAGAAGTTCAGATATAGAGCTATTAGAAGCATCCCACAAGTAAACAGTGTTGTCCAAGGCTATGGACAAAACATTGGTGGAACTCCAATCCAATAGATTCAAGTAATAATCATCCGGAAGGTCGGGCGCATCCAGGGTTCTATATGCAGACTGCGATCAACATGGATAATTATTAGGTGAAGGAAAAAAGACAAAGGACAATGGTCCTCAGATAGGCATATCCAGTGTACTAATAACAAAAACCCCTAATACAATGTAGTTTATCTGGTGTCAGAAGAGTATATCAATGCTTTTTAAAAAATGAAATGGGATCATGGCTCGGTTTGTGAAGAAATACTGTATTTCTAACAGCATTATGTTAATAACTTTTTTTTTAAGAAATTGGAATGGGTGTGGTAGCGAATTCAGCGTAGCAAATGAAAAAGAAAAGGAAAAATCTGTGTAAAACATTCCCCAAGATGCCTAACAATCAATGTGCCTAAATTTAAACTCGCAAAACCAAAAAAATCAAAAGTTGCAAAGGAATTTTAATTCTAAAAGCTAGGGTACCTCAAACAATGAGGATGTTTGGTTCTGCAAAACGAAAAAAAAAAAAAACAGTAGTTCCAAATGAATTCCAATTCGAAAAGCTTCGGTTCCTCAAAGTATGAGGATGTCTGGTTCTCCAAAAAGTTAGCGAGCGAGCCAAGTATCAGAAGCCCCTGGTGTCCTCTTGGCGTTCTCCTTTGCCCCTGAGCAAAGCTATCTGCACAATCAGACAAACCAGGTCAATTGATGATGACAGGAGGATGAGAGAAACTGTGGAGGCCATAAAGCCAAACCAGTTTCTTGTTCAGCATTATTTGGGCTTCACAAGCCTCCAAACCAGTTTCTTGTTCGGCAAATTTGACTATATTAATATTTAATAATAATTTGCTAGTGTAATTATCCTTGGAAACCTCCTTGGAAACCTTAGTCCAAATTCAGCTATGTCAATGTATGTATCTTTTTATTATTATTAATTAATTAATGTATGTCAATGTGTTAATTTAGATTTTATATGGGTTTATTTTTAAATATATTGAAATAATTTTTATATTAAAGATTGAATTAGGTTGGTAGTAGAGTAATATATAAAATTATTTTTATTAAATTATTTAAATTTAAAGAAATAAATTAATAACGACAAAACTCAAAACTTTGGATAATATTCTAAGTTTATCAATAAACCACTAATTTTTTAAAAATAAACTCAAATTTTCTTAAATATAATAATGAATTAATCAATAATTAGAAATGAATATTCTCATTACATATAAAAACTATAATTATGATATATTTTACTACTTTAAAAATAATATAAATTAATATTTATTTACTTATAATTTATTAAAATTTTATATTAACTTATAATATATTGTGGATATATATAAAGATATAGGATAATATGTAGGGTATGGCCAACGAGGTAAGGGTTTTGTGGTCTTGAGTTTGAGGTCATTGATATAGAATGATTAAAGTTACAAGTCCAAGCATACTTGAGAAAGGTTAGCGAAATCATCTCTCTCCATCTCTCTCTAATCCAAATGAGAGCAAACACGTTAGCAATAAACATTTTAGGAGGATTTCTTAACAAGGTTTATCTACCATGGTTCTCGTATTCGGATTTTTCCAATAATTTTACTGTGATGGGCTTTTTTCGAAGGCTGGCCATCATGGAAGAACACATTGTGGACTATGGGGCAGATAGCCCTTACCATGTCCAAATATTTTGACCACACCCAAAATATAACTCCAAAATTTTCCTCTCTAACTCTCGAGGGACACTTGTCAATCTCAAGTCTAATCTAGACGAGAATGTTAATAACCCTATTAACTCTAGGAAAAATATTGAGGTGGTGAGCCCTTTGTTTTATACTAAGACAAATCTCCAAATAGACCATGTAGTACATGCATCATTTTTAAGCTTCGAATGCATTTCTCCACTTCCCCAGGAAATTGAATATCTAGATCCTTCAGAGTAGAATAGGAAGAAGTTCTCCTAGGAGGTCATTCAAAAAGTGGAATCCAAGCAATGGAGGAAAAGATTCATTCATGCTAAAGAAAAAAAAGGTGAAAATGTTGTTAGGGTTGGATGTGTGGATTGAGGAGGTCTTAGACATCTTGGGAAAGACTATAGTGTAGTGTTTCTATGGTAAGATTATCTCACTAGAATCCCTTAAAATATGGATTGAGGATAATTAGGTTTCTTTAATGGATATGCTTTAGTGGTCCATGTTTTAACTAGAGGATGGGTGTGTTTTCTTCTACATTCAGACTCAGGTGCAGATGACCTTTCAGGTAAAATTCAAAGTTGGGGGCCATTAGGTCTTGTGGTACAAAGATGAAGCATAGACTTTGACTTCTCAAGGGAACCAATTTTCCACAAACAATATGTAAGATTTTGTTGGGGTTCCCTCTAGTGCCTCGGTGAAAATAAATCTTGAGTTCAATAGGAAATAAGATCCACAAATTTGTGGAGTTAGAGCTAAATTTGGATTCAAAAAACGATAGAACATGGGCATGGACTTAGGTTGAGGTGGACCTGCAATATGGCTTGTTGGAAGAAATAGAATTGGTTTGTGGATGTAACACCCCCAAGATGACCTCGTGTATATGTTTGCAGATACTTTTATTAGGTTGGTGGACTAGGTTGTGTTGACTATACGTGCCCATCTATTTATATGTGCATTATTTTTTTTAGGTGTGTGTGCCTATGTTTATATGTCTTGAAGCTAGAATGCTTGTGTGATTAAGGCCTAAGAGCTTTTATGTTAAAATGATAGTGAGCCTAGCTATGAATATATGTAATCACACCCATGTTATAAGAAAATACAACATAGATGCAAAACACCTCATGAAAAGAGTATGGGTGGATATGACTCCATAGCAAAAAAGGCGAGGGTGTGGAACTATGACATGGCTCGTAAGCCATGTCAATACTATTATATTCCAAAAGTGACTTTATGGAGATAACCAAAAGTTTATAAAAAAGGGCATGTATAAGTCTATGTCATACCTTGGTTTTCTATCCTAATTCCAAAAGTGAATGTCCAAATAAGGCTATGGCAGTTCCCATGTGGTGAGGGTGAGCTCCTTGGTGACATTTGGAAAAATGACCTCATTCATACATAAGTCATGTTTTCCATGATTGTGGGGTTTCATTACATAGTTTTGATCATCATTCAAACATCATCCAAACAACCATTCTCCTTGGTACTTCCCTAGTTTTGTTGAGACTAGTTGAGTATGAGCTTAGATATGCATTGAAGCTTATGACCTATGTAAACTATTGGGAGTTTCTCATTGGAATATGTGGGAAATATTCCTTTCTCATCTTGGGAAAGGATGGAGCTTGGAGGGGAGAACTTGTTGGGTAAGATTTCCTAGTGTGAGGCTTGAGGGGTTCCTAGAAGATCCTTGAGGGTAGTTGCAACTCCTAGAGTTACCGTTCTTTTAGACTTCCCAAATGGACTATGCTAGAAGCCCAAAAAGTGTATAGCCTAAAGGATTACAGTTGTTTTCCTTTGAGATAATTCCAGGTCAGGTAACTATGTGAGAGCATCTAAAATGTTTTGTTGTTTTTAATTTATGGAGGACCAATGTTTTAAGCTTATGTAAACATGTACTGCATCCTAAATTATCTTAATACAATGAAAGGGTTGATTCTTTACCTTTAAACAGTAATTTAGATTTAAGAAGATTTGGAAGGAAGAATTCTAAGAAACTACGAGTTTTAAATATTCAAACAAAATATTTAAAATTATCATAAGAAAAAGATGCTAGTAAACTATGTTCACTACCCAAAAAAATGCATTTAAGTTTATGAAGAAGTGACAATTAATTAATATAGAGGAGTTAATTTCGACAGATAATCTAATAAACTAATATTTGTAATATGTTATAACTTCACAGGGGATTTAAGATAGACTAATATTTAGTTACATCTTACCCAGATTTCTTCAATAAAAATAAATACATGCAGAAACAACAAAATGAAATGAATAACTTAAGAAGAACTCACAAAAATGACAAGTTGTTTGAAGCAAATCTAGAATCCTTTTATTAATATCAGACAACTTTAGATACATGTAATTCTGCTCAACAAAACTTATCCCAAGGGTTCAACCCTTCATAATTTGATTTTGGAAATATTTATATAATTTTTTCCCAAAATATCTAGACTTAAATATCTAGATTTGTTTGAAAAATATCTAAAATTGTTTTTTATAAAAATAGTGCAAAAACATAGGGAAATAAAACTATTGAAGTTGTTGTTGCTTCTTTCGAGGATTCTGGTGCTGGTGTGGGTTGATTAATCTACAACTCTACTATTGATAATTGTTGATGACTACTGACTCGTGTACTCTAGTATCTTACATAATTCTTCCCACCTTTCTTCATATGGAATTGCATATTTGACCAAATTTCTGAACGTTTCATCCACCTTAGTGTATTTTTTGAAAGTTGGTTTAACAAAAAAAAATGATTTATCTCATGCTTGATGAGTAAATCATAACTAAGGCCTTCCATAAAATCTTTATCTGCGATTGTACCTTTAATCTTTAAAAATATGGATTTATCCTTAGCAATTGAATATAATTTCTTTTGATATTCTTCTAAATTAATCAGGTTATCTCCAATTCCCTTTAATCTAGGCAATCCTTTTCAATGTAACACAAAGAATTTTCAGTGAAACCTTTGGATACTTGATTTGAGGTCATGGCACTTGTTTTCTAGTTGCAGCATCAAATTTTTCTTAGTGAGAATACTTCTCACTTCCAAAATAGTTTTTGTCCTATCCCTATGTTATATTCTTCCAGTTCATCTTTGGTTTTGGAATTCAAAACCCTTATTAATGCATTTTGTTTTCTTGGTTTTATACCCAATCCTTCTTCATATCATCTATTACTTCTTTGGCTCTGTGCATTAGTTTATCTTGCTCAAAGATGATCTCAATTAAAGGCCATATATCAGTGATGGCCTCATTTATTTCTATCCAGATAGTTTCTTAGCCCGTGTAATGGTGTTAGCTATGACAGATTAGATTTCTAAGAATTCAATTATTTGCGTAAGCTTATGTGTCTTCTGCAACTCAGTTAAATATACATTATCAACCTTCAGTTTTTTCTCTTGCAAATTATTAAGCTCAGTTCTCAATTTCTCAATTTCCTTTCCCTTAATTGATAAATCTTCCATTGCTTTTGCAAGGTCTGTTTTTGAATCAGTAAATTGAGTTTCCACTCTTGAAGTCGTTGTTGATGTAGATGTTGTTGTTATTGTAGCTATAACTGGCATTGTTGTCACTGGAACTGTTGAAAGAACAACATTTTATTCGTAGGTTCCATGTTGTTCTTTTTCCTTTAAAAGAATTTCAATTTTAGTTTCCATTTTTTCTATCTGTGCATTCTGTTCAATTATGATATTGACATGTTCTCCTTCTCTTTTTCTAGATGTCCTATTTCTTTAGTCTGTGGCTCTTTTTCTAACTTTAACTGAGATTGAATATTTTCTAATGATGCTTGAAGCTTAGATGTTGTCATAACTAAGTTTGTGAGAGAAGAATATATCAGCTTACCAGATTGTTCATGTAAATCAATCTTGTCAATAGGATGAATTAAGTTTGCATCAAAAGAAAACATTGATTTAGTGTAATCATCTGCATTTATAGGATGAGTGATTTTGGGTTTCAGGAAGGCCATTTGAATCTTTACCTTCTCAGTGTCGAAGGTAGAAAGTATCCTATGTTGTAAATTTGATGTTTTCTTCCAAAACTGTAAATAAGGGAAGCTTTCAAAGTCTCATTCCTCTGCTTAATTTCCTTGTAAAATGTAAATATGCTTTGTTCTCTCTGAGTCTAATGTGATTCTCCTGTCTGAGATGATGATACATATGGACTGGTTGAATACATAGGGGATCCTACAATCATTTCTTCTCTTCTAGAAGATGATGGCACAAATGGGCTTGTCATGACAATTGGGCACTACTGTGTAGTATCTTCTTGTTGTGTTTCACTTGTATTATTTGTCTTCTGCCTCTTACTGTATATTTTGAATTCCTTGGCTGAAATTTCTCTCACCATAGGGGGAGCACTGTCCCTTAGCCTTTTGTCCTGATTTTCTTTTGGTACAGGTGTCTGTGATGTTGTAGATGATGTTAGTGTTAGTATCTGCATACTTCCATCAGGGATCAAATTTGCTCTTTGCATTTTCATTTTAGGGGTCCCATACTGAAATTTTACATCATTTCATTAGGTCATGTCAAACTGATCCAATGATGGCTGTCCTCTCTTCAGAAAATCCAATTTCTCCCTCATAGAGAATACTTGTTGACCCTTCTTCAGGTTGACTTCAATTATGGTTTCATGGTCAATTTGCAATCATGCCTTCATTAGGTCATAGGACATGTTTTCATTAGGTCTTAGGGTATGTTTTCATTAGGTCTTAGGGTATGTTTTCATTACCAAGGTCAAGAGCCTGATTTAAAAGTGTAAATAAAGGGGTAGCAAGGGTATGAGGATGATACATAAGTCAACCATGATGGCTTGTAGGTCATAGTCACTATATCATTATCTTTTAACCTAATGTAATTTTCACCTCAAAAACATGTTTTTGAGGTGAAATCAGAATATTTTGAGTTAATTTGTATTTCTTATGTAATATTAAGTCACTTTATGTAATAAATGATCCCAGCTGCACTAAAGCATCTCTCCTTGTTGCAAGACAAAGAAACACTGCAAAAATCAGTTCAAGTTGAGCATTATCCACTTGAAAAGAAACAAAGGAGAAAGGGCATTAAAAACAGAGTTTTGAGAAAGGTCAAGAAACATTAGAAAGTGGGTTTTTCGAGTGAAAAATCAAAATTTACTCCTATATAAGGCCTCACATTTCATTTTAAAGTTCATCATTCTCATTTGGAAAGCAAGAAGTCAAAAAGTGAGGAGAAGAGGAAAGTTTTAGCGAGTTTTGGGAGAAGGAGAGTTGGCACTACGCTTTTGGAGGGTGGCGCTGCGCTTGTGGAGGGTGGCGCTGCACGTAGGTAGACTGGCGCTACGCGTTTCAGGCAGGAGGCTTGGCGTTGCGCGTTGAGGCTTTATCGTTGCTCATCTAGGCCTGGCGTTGCGTATCTGGAGGATTTCCCAGTGTAATTTTACACTTCGTTGCACTTCTAGGGTGGCACTGCACATCTGTGCACCTGTGCTATGCGTTGAGCAGAAGGGCCAGAAAGGCCACCAAAATTCAAACAAGCTTCAAATTTGCCCTCTCTTATATTCATACAAGTAAGTCTTCCTCTCATTCTATGGTTTGCAAATCAAACTCTTAAACATCATTCCCCATAGCAAGTGTGAAACCCTAAATTTTCCCCTATTTATGCCTAAAACCCTAAACCCCCATTGTTCCTCCTATCACCTATCACTACAAATCTAAACTCTTTCCCTATCCCTATATCCCTTTATCCCTATTCCATAACATCCCCATCCCTTTATCCCTCTTCCCCAAGGGAAAATTCTCAAACAAAACAAACCCTCACTCTCATTTTTATGATTCCTACTCCCCCATTCATTTTCTAGCCCATAAGCTCATCTCCCATCCCCTCACTCCTAAAACACTTTCACTCATTCCCTTCATACAACCTCAAGCCTTCAAACATGGACAAAGAAGACTGAGACAATGAGGAGGAGGAAAACACAGGCAGTGACACTTCAACATATAGAGCAAGGCAATAGTGAAAACCACACAAGGGAGGTAGGATTATCAGAGAAGAGCCATCTAACCTTAGAGAATTGCAGGCCTCTTAGTTGGTTGTCACATGTTTAAGATATCTTGGCTGTTATGAGTTCTATGATTAGGTAGAGAGAGTTGAACACCACCCTGAGCTCACCAAACCTTTTTGTAGCTCATCTTCATGACAACACGGTGACTCCTGCTGGGTTAACATTCACCTTCTCACCCTCCATCATTTCAGATTCAACTAGGATTTTGAATGTAGGGGAGAAGTGGTACAAGGCACAGGACCTAGATGAACACTATTATGAGCCTTATATCAAACCCCAGTATAGAAATGAGGTGAAGAGATGTTTTCCTTTTAGATTTCTTGAAGACAAGTATGTCCCCATGATGAAAATCATCATGAAATATTTCACTTGTGAGGGTAGATTTTCCAAGCTGTACACCTATCACATCAGACTCGTCATGCATTTTACTAGGGTGAGGATGTTAAACCTCCCTTATTTCTTGTTCAGGAATATTGAGAAGATGGCTCATTTTGTCTAGAAGAAACCATACCCTCAACAGATGAGCAGTCTCTATCATTATTCCCTGTTCAAGATGATTGTGCTTCATCATCTCAGTCTCCTCAACATCTCTTGGGAGACATTTATTTCTCATGACATCTTTAGGGGTCCTCAAATTCCTCCACCAGTGTCTCAAGAAGCAGGGGGACCTTCTAGCAGTGCTCAGGTGAGAACATATGAGGAGGCCAATGAGACTAGAACTACTGAGGTGCCTGGGACATACATGACATATCAGAGGGGCATAAGGAGATTTTTTGCAGTTGACAGGAAAGTATTTGATCCACGGGATGGAAGGGACCTTGCCTTCTTCATCAGCCCATAAGAAAATGCTAGCTCCACAGGATGTGGAAGGGGCTTTGCCTTCTTCATCAAAACAACAGGTATAGGTGCAACAGCAGCACAAAGGGAAGGAAAAGACGCCAGAGGAGAGTTTTGATGATGAGGAGGAAAGAGACTTGACTTGATAGAGAATGATGAGCCGGAGCAACGTTATACTCATCATGGCGTGGAAATAATTAACTTGGAGGCTCAGGATGAAGGCACAATAAAGGACATCATCATACAAGAAAAGGAGGCTCAAGTCCAAGCTTTGATGGAAATTTTGGAGAGGTCCAAGTATGTCATCACATATTTGGAACAAGAAAACAAGTAGTTGACTGACAAACAAGTCCTCATGGAGCTGGAACTATTCAAGGTAAAACAACAAAGTGGCAAAGAGGCATAAGTCACTTTGACTCCTATTGAGAAGGAGATTGAAGATGATAGAGAGACTTGGCTTAAGAGATTCAATTTGCACCTTGAGAAGCTGTTGTAGAAGGCCAATAGAGACAATCAGATGATCAGGCACATGGCCTACCATTACAGGACCCGAAACAAAATTTGCAACATGAGGGTCAAAAAGATGAAAGCTAGGCTAAGGCGGGCTTTGAAAGGAAAAAAGGAGGAGGATAGGCTTAAGTTTCTTGCCGAAGTTTCCTTGACTCATCAGGACACTTGATGATGGTGCTTCTCACCAATTTTGGGCAAGTTTGGAGGAATTTTTGTCACTTGCAAATTTTGAAATTTTACACATAGGAAAACTTCTTAAACGCGCAACGCCAACGATGCTGCACTTTTCCTAGGGGAACCTAATGGAGAAATGGCTTACATTTTTGGATTCTGAGTGATGAGGACATGAATCCTATGGATTTTCTAAGATTTTGGGGCAGAATTGGTCCACCAAAAGGTCAAAAAACACCCTAAAAATGACCTTTTTGCCACTTTTTGGACACACAGAAGCAGTCTTGGGAGAATCAAGTTTTGAGGGGTCAAATGAGCTTCAAATGTAGAAATTCTAGGTGTTTTGGAAAGTAGACTTGGAGACCTTTCCAATGAGCTATAATTAGCTCAATTTGGCTGCCGTGAAGGCCTCCAAAAGGGACCTGAAAGTGGCACTGCGTGTTGGGCCAGTGGCGCTGCGCGTAGGGTAGATTTTGCATAGGATGCCTATTTTTCTAGTTTTTGAATGTGTTCATGGATTCTCTCTCATGGAGGTTGTTTTACCATTGTAAATTATGACTTGGAATATAAATATGATAGATAATTAGTAGTAGAGGGTAGATTCATTGCTCTAAAAGTCAATTTGAGCTCAAATGAATCAATGTTTCACTTTTAGAGGCAACTTGTTGAGATGCCTATACTCCTGTTTTCTTGTTCAATGTTGGTTAGATTAGCTCCTCATCTTAGGGATTTGACCCCTGAGGATGGAAGGAGGTTGAAACAAAGCCTATATCTTCTTCTTCTTTCTCATTGTAAAGGGTTGGACTCAGCTGGATGCTCAGACCTTGATTGTACATCATTCTATAGTAGTTTAGTAGGAGATTAATAAGAATTGCAGCTATTTTTATGGGATCCATGTGGTATGGAGTTTTAGTATAGTTTCTTCTTTTGTGATCATATTTTAATGAGTTTCGTGTACTTCATTAATTATTTCATTGCTTCTACGTGAATGCTTTCAAGTTGATAGGTAGAATTCATTGCATCAGTGCTCTGCTTTGGGAAAACATTCACCATTTCATGTTTTCTGCAGTCTAGGAAGGATACATGGTTTTCACATGCTCTTCTTAGCTTCTCACCAATCTTAAACATATTACCCCATCAAGGCCTAGAGTGCTAAACCTTATGCCTACCTTGCCCCATTGAACACCCTACAATTCTGACCTAATTCCCTCGACCTAAACTGTTCAACTCCTTCTAATCCGGCAAAACCCCTTCAAAATCCAATCAAATATTCGTGCTACTATAACTAGCCTAATATCATTTACCCGATCCAGTCATGTTGGTAGAGATCCTTACGGAGAGAGCCCTCTCCCGGCCTAGTAGGGCTAGCTACTTAGCAAAGCGTGGTTTGTGGTTACCCTGGCATTGTCTTCCTTCAGCCTGAGATTCAATCCAGGTGATAACATAGTGGTGACCATACTGGGGAACGAAAAAATAATCACCCCGGTAGTATCTTTCATTTGAATTCTTAAGCTTATGGATGATGAGTTTTAGAATTTACTAGGATGAATTGGAAAGTTGTAAAGCAATATATAGAACTTTGAAATTTGAGCACACTGGCTTTGAGAAATTACACTAGGGCCAATCCAGATCCAAACCCCACCCCAATAGTGGATAATCCCAATCTGATTTCAAGAAGACTCGAAAGACAAGAAAGTTCAATCAGTCCCACACCTTCAATAAAAGTAGAATCCTGCCCTGATGAGTGGCTGTTTTTAGAAGACCTCCCATTTAATCTGTCGTTTTACATTTCCCTATTTACAACCAGGTCTGAAAGTGCACTTGATGACATAGTTCTAGATCTAGATTTTATTGCACATCTCGAAGTCCAAAAGGAAAATCAGTAAATTGATGAGTATATTAAAATTCCCCTCAATCATCCCTCACTACTGCTAAGATCCCTGAGCTTTCTGAACTAGTGTCCACTACCCTTAGTTCATCATTATTCCATTCAACCTCTCAAGTTCATTCCCCACCTCCATTTATACTTGCACTTCCCTATCAACCTATCATTCTCCATCAATCACCTATTACTCCCAGTTCTCCATCAACTACTACATCAGCTCCTACTAGCCCAATCCTTGCTTTAAATCCACCTTGAGTTATGGCTGCCTAGCATGCACCCCTTATTTTACCTCAGAATCTTAGTGCCATGTCCACTGATTATCAAACCAAGATACCTTTCTTTGATGCCACTCAAACCATTACAGCTTAGCAACATGTTAATAAAATGAATGATTTCTTTGATCTCCATGAAGTAGAGATTGAAGATGTGTTGATGAGATTGTTTGTACAAAGCTTTGGAGGTGAAGTTCGAAAGTGGTTCAGAGCTTTACCCATAGCTTCTATCACCACTTTACCAATCCTCTATAGGCAATTCCTGGATCGGTGGGAGGTGAAGAAGAATCCACTTCAGATTTTGTTCGAATATGAGAGCATCAAAAGAAATGTTGGTGAGAGTGTGCAAGACTATTGTGTGAGGTTTAATGCAGTATACAATGTTATTTCTGCCAACATTAAACCACTAGAGGGATTGGATTTGCTCAAGTTTCTAGACGGTTTCGATGTTGATATAGCATATTAGTTGCGGGAACGAGATCCTACCACACTAGAAGACATGCAAAAGAATGTTGTGAGTGTAGAAGCAAACTTGCTAGCCAAAATAGCAATAATGAGATCTGAGAAAAGAGTGACCATAAAAGAAGAAGCATCTACTTCAGATGTAAAGATGGATACATTGATTTGAACAATGGAGAGGATGGTTGACCGGTTAACCATCATAGATAGACCTGAACCACCAATCCGAAATCCAAATTTTAGAGGACAGCAGCAACCCCAATTATGAATCAAGTAGAGAGAACAAAAGGCACTAAAGCAACCAGCACAACAACAGCAGATCAGAAATCCCTTACAGGAGAATTATGTTCAAGGAATGGAAGAAGAAGATGACGAAGATCTAGTAATTGAAACAAATCACTTTTTCACTGCTTATGGTATGCCTATATTTCCGACCGAAGATGAAGAATACACAGAAGTTCCAGACATTCAAAGGGATGAAGATTATATCCTGGCAAATGATGTGGTTTTAGAGGCTAAATCTGATGATTATCACCATGGTTATATGAATGCTTTAACTGCACAACAGAGGCAGTACTCTTTAAGGAGTAGAGATGTACTGGTCAATCCCATTCAGAAAAGAAAAGATGTGCAATCCAAGAATGATTCCTCAAACACTCAGAGGAAAGGAAAAGATCTTGTTGATTCGAATCTCGGCAAAGTACCATAAACAAGTATCAATGCAAACGAGAAGTACAAGTAGAAAAAATATAGTGCAGCGAAAGAGCAAGCAGATAAGAAGGACATTGGTGTCAAAGAGGTAGAAAAAGTTTCATCCTTTAATTTAGAAAGTGAAATTGCTAAATTAAAAGTTTCCATTCCTTTGATTGAGCTTGTTAAGAATAACAATTATAAACATGATGTATCTAGAATATTGCAAATATATCCTTTGTTAGACATGGGGAATGTCGAGGATGATCATCCTGAACCCATTTTTGGTCTAGCCATAGAAGGTTAGCCTGAAGATAGTGAAGTTCCTCCCTTTTATCTGAGTCTTAGACTACATGGGTATATTCTCCATAATGCTATGTTAGATTTCGGAGCTTCCCACAATTTGATGCCTAAAGCCATTATGGAAAAGTTGGGCCTAGATATCACTCGAAAATATCATGATTTGTACTCCTTTGACTTTGGTAAAGTTCGTTGCATTGGTCTCATCAAAGATTTGGTGGTTCCTTTAGGTCAAATTCCAGCCAAAACTATCTTGATGGATGTGGTAGTTGTTGATATATTGCATTGATTTGGCATGATTTTCTCTAGATCATGGGGTGCTAAACTCAAACACACTTTACAACTTGACTTATCTTATGCTACCATCCCTATTTTCGGTCAATTGAGGAAGTTGTACTGGGAAAAGAAAATGAAGTATATGATCACTAGTAAAGAGAAGCCTGTGAATCATCCGATAAATGTTGTACATACTGATTTAGAGTCCTTTGTTTTGTACTCTGATAGTGGATTGAATGATGTATATATTCAGCTTGTAGAAATAGATGATGTACCAGAAATTTCCTAGAATTTTAGAGCAGTTCTTAATCAAGAAAAAGAAAAAATAGCAAGTTCTTTTGAGCAGCCTACACAACAACGGACGGTTAGTGAAGAGCAGAAAAATGAAGTAATCAACAAAGATAAGGTTGAGAAAGAAACATAATTTCAGCATCTAGAAGATGAAGCCGGCCTTTGGAGCATGGAATTCGATGACGCTGTGGGTAAGGATAGTGCTGGTATTGGAATTTGGATTCAAAGCCCTGATTTCCAGCTTGCCAAAGTCCCAAGTAATGCTAGAGTATGTTCCTACAAGTTAGCTTTTGATTGCTCTAGTAATGAAGCAGAGTATGAGGCTTTGATTATAGGTCTTAAAATTTTGAAGAAACTAGATGCGAAAAGGATTTCTGTTTATGGTGATTTAGAGCTGGTGATTAAACAAGTAAAAGGAGAATATCAAGCAAAACATCCATGGATGAGAGCCTACAGAAATACAATTTTGGATATTTTGAGGACGTTTCCAGAATATACCTTGACAGCAGTGCCCCAGACTCAAAACATCATTGTAGATTCACTCGCAGCTCCGTCCAGCAATTTGAGGATTCCAATGAATTCTAACAACAAATCTGAAATTCATGTCAAACATAGGCCTGTTGTTCCTGATAATTTGAGGTATTGGCAAGTGTTTTGGGATGATAATGAAATTAATGCCTTCCTGCAGAATGAAGGAAAGTCTAAGAATGCTTCCATTGATGATGTTTGTGATTCCGATGAACAAGACATTGAGGTAAATCAGATGGAGGTTTTACAACTGAAGGATAATAGCATTCCTAGAGGTCTCATACCTTTAGAGGAGCTTTTTGATCAGGATGATGTGGAAAGAAAACCAACCTTGGTTCCTACGGACAAAGGAGTTTAAGATGTAAATCTTGGGACAACTGACCATCCCAAGCTTGTAAAGTTATCGAAAGCATTGTCTCCTGAAGTAAAGGCTAAATATGTTAGATTACTTTCTAAATTTTTTGATGTTTTTGCTTGGGATTATTCAGATTTGAAAGTATATTACAAGGATATCATTCAACATACTATTCCTATCAAGCCGGATCAAAAACCTTTTAGACAGAAGTTGAGAATAATTAATCCAAATCTATTGCCATCCATCGAGAAAGAGGTAAATAGATTGTTTAAAGCTGGCATCATTGTTCTAATTATATTTTCTGATTGGATATCAATTTTGGTCCCGGTATGAAAGAAGACCGGAGAGATAAGGTTGTGCATAGATTTCCAGAACTTTAACAAAGTGTCCTTAAAGGATAATTACCCTCTTCCTAAGATGGACCATATTTTGCAAAGAGTAGTTGGATCATCATGAATGTCACTACTTGATGGTTACTTAGGCTATAATCAAATCTTGGTGCATGAAAAAGACCAAGACAAAACTGCCTTCACAACACCTTGGGGAACTTTTTAGTATGCCAAAATGACATTTGGGTTGAAGAATGCCGGAGCCACTTTTCAGCGGGTGATGGACATAGCTTTTGCTAATGAAAAGGATGTTTTCTTGGTAGTTTATTTAGATGACTTGATGGTATTTTCTAGTTCTGATAATGAGCATTTGCACCAATTAAGGATTGTCTTTCAGAAATGTAGGGAGTTTGGGATTTCTCTAAACCAGAAAAAGAGTCCTTTTGCCATGGACGAGGGTAAACTCCTTGGTCATATAATTTCTAAAGATGGTATTCGCATTGATGCTTAAAGGGTGGAGGCAATCCAGCGTATAGAATTTCTGCACAACCAAAGGAGATTTAGGCTTTCAATGGTAAGATGAATTTCTTACGCAGATTTATACCAAATTTGGCTGAGCATTTAAGTGAAACAACT
Source organism: Pinus taeda (assembly GCA_000404065.3). NCBI lineage: Eukaryota > Viridiplantae > Streptophyta > Pinopsida > Pinales > Pinaceae > Pinus > Pinus taeda. The sequence goes on along the minus strand of APFE031296007.1, from coordinate 1,553 downwards.
AGTATGTTGAAAAATGACAGCACTGTGAAATGGATTGAGGATGCCATGAAATCATTCAATTTGGTAAAGTTTGCTTTGACCACAGCCCCAGTCTTGATTAGTCCTGATTATACTCATGATTTTATTATATTTTCATTTGCATTTGAGCACACCATGGCTACAGTATTGATGGAAAAGAGGGATCAGGTGGAGCAACCCATTGCTTTTTTCAGTAGAACTATTTAAGATGCTGCCTTATGTTACAATATCATTGGAAAACAAGTGCTGGCTCTTATAAAATTAGTGAAGGATTTCAGAGTATACATTCTACATTCACATACTATAGCATATGTTCCTAATGCAGCAATCAAGGACGTTCTAATGCAAACTGATCCGGAGGGAAGAAGAGGTAAGTGGATAGCCGCAATGTTGGAGTATGAGCTTGAGATTAAACCTACCAAACTGATCAAAGGAAAAAGCTTGGCAAAACTAATGGCTGAATCAAATTTGCATGCTCTAGACATAAATCTCATTGCAACAATGTTAGAGGACGAAGACGATGGCTCACTCATTCAAGTATCAGCAATGTTTCTCAAGTCACCTGGGTATTCTGATATAGTTTATGTTCTTCAACATCTTTTGCCTCCTCCTGGAATGACAAGAAATAAAGGTAGGTCACTACAACTAAAGTTTGCAAAATTCTGCATTTTAAATAGTGCTCTCTATTGGAAAGATCTAGGAGGAGTTCTTCTTAATTGTTTGGTTGAAGATGAAGCTCAACAGGTAATGAATGATTTTCATATAGGTGATTGTGGCAGTTATTTGTTTTGGAAAACAACAGTTAACAAAGTGTTGAGAGCAAGATATTATTGGCTGACTTTGTTTTCAGATTTATATAAGATAGTGATGGGCTGCCATGAATGCCAAGTTTTTCAAGGAAAAAGGAAGTGCTTCCTCTTCCTTTGAAACCAATTGAAGTAGATGCACCTTTCCAGTAGTGGGGACTTGATTTCATAGGGGAAATCCATCCTACACCATCAGCACGACACAGATGGATTTTTATAGCTACCAATTACTTCACCAAGTGGATTGAGGCCATTCCGACAAGGCAAGCCACAGACACAGTAGTTTTCTTATTTTTAGAATTTAATATCTTGTCTTGTTTTGGTTGCCCTCACAAGATTATAACAGATAATGCAGCAGCATTGAAGTCCAAGAAGACAGTCGAGTTTTGCAACAAGTACAATATTACATTGGGTCATTCCACGACATACTACCCATAGGGCAATGGATTGGCTGAGTCATCAAATAAATCCTTGGTGAACATTATCAAGAAAATGTTGGAGGCAAACAAGAAGAATTGGCATCGAAAGCTTGTTAATGACTTGTGGTCCGACAGAGTGAGCAGCAAGATAGAGGTAGGGGCACAACAATATTAATAAGGGGTACAACTACCATAGTAATGGGGTAATCACTAGTATTATAGGGACCCAACATGCCCGTCTCCTTCAAAAAAAGTGTTGTCCTCAACGCTTGAGTAGTTCTGGATACTTCTGTATAAAATTCTCATCCTC
>APFE031296000.1:13254-25692 GCA_000404065.3 Pinus taeda | reverse complement strand
GTGAGAGGCTCGAGCTTAAATACATACCTATGTGCCTCTTGGTGAATGGGCATGATCTTTGATCATGCTCTATGCCCTAATTAACTAATAGTTTACAGAACACTGATTTTTTTTATATAAAAGAGGCCAAGATTTTGATGCCCTAGCAACCAAAATTTCACCAATCACTTATGCAATGAATAATGGATTTTTCACGGGAGAGCTACCAGGATTTCATGATCTAGGTGGATATTGGTGGCCACCCGCTTATTCCACTTGGAGCCCCAACATTGTTTCTTTCAGTTTCCTTAATTGTAGTATAGTTTACTATTTTTGACAGTTTTTTAGGTCCTGAACTTCTAGAATTGTTTTGAGGCCCTAAACGATGTTTTTTGGGAAAACAGACAAACTAAAATCTCACACCAAGGGTTTTTTTATTGTAAGTTGTAGTCCACAGATAAATATTTGTAATGAGGTATCGTACGGGTCAAACGGAGATCATATGCCAAAGTTACGACCCTGGAAAAATGGTTTACCAACTAACCCCAACAAGGCCCACAAACTTTTGGTGCTTGATCTCCTAGGGTTAGGTTTTTGGATGTTTGGGGTTGTCCCTTCTTTCTCAATAATAAAAAGGCTTGCGAGCCTCATTATAACACAGTTCAGAGGCATGTAGCCACCACATCTCTTCTCAAATATAAACTACCGTCGCCCGAGCTAGTTTATTTACATTCCGCATGTAAACAATTTTTAGTATTTTGTTATTAATAAATTGAAGTTCAGTTTTCACTATAGCTCCGTGTTTCTGTTTAAATTTGTATTTCATTTCGTTCCTGCATAAATATGGGTCAATTCACTAATATAACAATTCATTCACTTGATGTATAAGTAATGCATGCAATAGATCATCTGGATATCATTAAGTATATCTTCAACAAATTAGGTCATAATTAGTATAACCTAAAATCAACATTATTCCATACATTAGACATAAAGAAAATAAATATTCAAAAATTAGGTGCACTTACAAGGTAGCATGCAAAGATTCCATCCATTTGTTCAAAGAATAGCTCCAAATATAACCAAAATCGGCTCCAAATATCAAACTGCATTTATAGATCTAATCTCTACCATCAGAAAAGAGGGTCGAAATTTATCTAGAGAGATAGTGGTTAAAATCTCCAAGTGTGTGATGATGAGATACTATAATGAACTACTTCTCTACTTATATGAGGAAGTTAGATCCTTATTTTAGCTTTATTCCCATAGAAGATATAAAATAATGTGCAAGAAACACCCTAGGTCACAAGCCAACCTAGTAACCTATGAAAAACATAATAACTCTCCACGCGTGTGAGCCGAAATAAGAGAAGGAGTTGATGTCAGGTAAGAATAAACCCTTTTAAGGATACCGTTGAGGGAAATAGGTGCCATAATATGTGTAGAAGCCCTCTAAAATCAACTTATAGGGGTTGGCCCCTAGATCTTTGACATAATCCACCTGTGGACCCCAATTTTGGTTTGGGGCACAAAAAGTGGTCTCATGGGTCTCCAAGTGGCCAAAATGCCTATATTTTCTCCAACATTGAGGGATCTCAAGGTTTTGTTAGCCCTCCCATGTCTCAAGGTGTGCGAATGTCCTCATCTAGGTCTTGGATTGACTGCCATCCCATCTGATCAGTGCTAAACTGGCTAGGGGCATGCTGGTCCCGGTGCATCATCCCATAAAAGACAAAAATGTGTGACATAGTGTTGTTATGTTGAGGGTGTTGGAGATGCCCAAGGATGCAAGTGATGCTCTGCAACTATATGGAGTCCCATGGCTCTCAACACCTCACCTATGGGTGTCAATATGTCCCTTTGGAGGACCTGGACCCCAGTTAAGTTGCCCAAACCTATAGATGGAACCCACTCTCAATTACACACAATATCTAGTGTTGAAAATTTCACCATTAGGTACATTTAATCATTATTGTATCTAAGTAAACCAAGCTTGAAAGTAATGGGAAAATTAACACTTCATACAAGATTTCCCTTCCAAAATTGTGGCTAAGGTCACGTAATGGTGCTACCTCGCTAGGTAGGAGTGGTTAATGGAACATAGGGGAAAAGACTTCATGGCAAGGTTCCATCATCAAAGGGACCAAATTGATGGGGATCCTCATCCTAGGCGTATTGATGTGAGAAGGGAGAAATCGTGGATTGGTGAGTTACCAACTCGGACTTTGTTTTTCTACCCCTCTGTGGTGCAGGTAAAATTCTAAGTGCGGACACAAACAATTCCTCTAGCTCGAAAGCGGGTCTAGCCACAAACAAGACATTCTATGGAATATTTCCTTAGGTTAAAACCAATTAAGAGGGCCTACCTCTTAGTACATTATCCTTTTGATGCTGACCATGTTTCCTTGCTCCAACTATCTTCCGTTTCTTCTTGCGAACACATGAAACAAGTAGACAACAACAAATAACAACCGTGATAATATATAGATTGTATTCAACCTAATTAACAATTCAAGAAACATTAAGCCATAAACATGTGAAATGACATCTTATATAGGAAATCAATCGTTAGTTGCATCTATATTAAATCAAGAAGAGATTACAACCGACGTCTTGACATTGTTATTCTCCTTTGACAAATCTGGGTTCCCACACAATTCTGCTAGCATTCCATGGATGGCCCCAACAATGATAGTCTCAAGGCTCTTCTCTTTAGGCTTCACACCAAACCAACTCACAGTTCTCCCTTAAACACAAACTGGAGAGCTACAAAGTATGGATAACTTGCTAATTACTCCAAACAAAACTTAATTAACACTAGCACACACACATTAGCTTGTGCTTGGGAAAACTGGAGGTTTATATAGCTTGAATGGATGGGAGATGGTTCCTCTTCTCATGGGAGAAGGTCTTATCTCTTGAGGTAGTTCCATCCTAATAGGGGAAAGGAGCCCAATTTGACCTCCTTGGCTCCATCCGGCTTGACCATTTACCAGAATTCTGTTACAAAGCTTCTAGAGTTGGAAGCTTTGGCCCCAAATTTAAAAAAAAATCCAAAAGAGGATCGACACGACTGGGAAAAGGCTCAGTCGCTCTGGTCGGTGCGAGGGACAATTGTAATCCCTGCATATCAGTGTGGGGATGACACAGGTCATTAGTGCTGGCCTTGTAAACTGGGAAAAACAGAAGAGTTTGGGAAAATGATGCAAAGGGGAATTGTTCTGCTTATGAAGAGGGACTCAATGGGAGGTTCTTCATGATGGGAAAGCATGAAGGATTCACTACAAAGGTCCTCCAGGATCACGGAACGAGGAGTACAGGGACAGTGAAAAAATGTTGTGTAACAGATTCCCCCTAAAGCGTGAAGGCCAAACTAGAGTGAGGGGTGAAATTCTTTATAACTCAGTGCGGGGAACCCAAGTTTGTTGTTGGAAAACCTGCAAGCAATTACAGATACATATTCATTACTGAAAACTCTATCAAATGGTACATGAATAGTGGTATGGACGCAACCATCTAGACAATGATCATGTAAATGGATCTAGGTATGGGCGCAACCATCCAGAGAATGATCATGTAAAGGATCCAGGCATGGGCACAACCATTCGATAAAGAGGATCATATCGAAACAAAGGTATGGTCGCAGCCATCCAATAATGAGAAGGATCACATATGACAACTCATGGTATGATCGTAGTCATTTAGCTAAAAGATACATGTATATCAAAACAACCATGTCACATCGCCTTGCAACTTTGACTTTTGTAATTTGAGCCCAGGGTCTTGCACTCCAACACGACCTGATAAAAGTACAAATTCTAACATGTGAATAGATGTGTTGATGTCGAACATGCTATAAAATCACTTGATTACCAGTCAATGATGTAAACTGTTAACAAACGCAAGAGGAACCACCAATAATGACAATGATTCTTAAGGTACTAGCAGCACAATTCATGAAATGTGAATGAAGGAACTGAAGTTGAACACCCGTGAAATCACCCGATCGAAAGCCAATGCTGTGAACTTATCGTCGAGTCTCTCGATCAACTTCTTGGATAATGGGTTGAAGTCGACAGGAAGTGACCGTGTCGAAGGAGGACCATGATGTATCCCACATCATCAACATGAGATGAAGGGATGCAAATGATTTTGGATGATACAGAGAATCAGAGGTAAGGTTAACTGCAGAAGGACAACTCTTGAACATATCGGTGACACGACACAGAGTTTAGAAGCCTTTGGATCCATAGGATTGGTGGTCATGATGATGTATTAGAGATAAAATGGATGGAAAAAATGAACGACCCAACCCAAGAAGGTCAATGATGAAGTGAGGATATCCCAACCTGACACGAAGTAGAAAGTGTCATGTTCAAGTGTGAGTTGCTGAAACGACTGATAAAATTTCCTATTTTCCCCCACCATTTATGGCAGGTACCTCAATTATTTTTTAATCCCAAGCTTGAAGGGGACAACATATGATTGCATTGTAAGTTCATCCTTCGGATGAATCGGACCTAGTAAATTTAATGAGCCCTAGGAAGGAGAAACTCATGTTCGTCATGGTGACGAATCCGATGTCATTTAATATTTTGACAAGTTTGACAAAGGTGTAACTCTGTATCTTTTTCATGTTTAGAGAGATTGAAAAAGATGGAAAAGAAAACTCCACATGGTCCCTTTTCATATATTTGTGTCTCTTGAGCCCAAAAAGGTAGAAAATGATACTTGAGAGAATCGCTTGACCATTTCAGTCAAGTAGTACCTTTTTCGTAAATAGTGCATCCCAGCCCGAAAAAGGGGTAAATGTATATTGGGTAAACAACGTTTCGTAGCCTTTAACGAGTTCAAAACGACAAGAGCTTGGCAATCTTTTCGTGTTTAAAGGGTTGGAAAAGAGCTTGAAAGTGGACACCCCATTTTATTCTCTTTTACGAGTCAAAAGGGAAAAATACTCGACAATCTTTTCATTTGAGTTTTATGAGTCGAGAAAAGCATTGAAACATGAATCAGTACCATCATTGAAAATTCGTGACTTGTTGCTGCACAAAAAGGTAAATGCATTATCCAATTCTTGAGGCAAAATAGGTCAAAAATACATAAAAACCCTAACATTTCATGAAAAAATGAATAAAAGTAATTATTTTTTACCATTTACAATTTTACCTTTGTGTGAAGAGATTTTAACCCACTTTTGCCCTAATTTTTCCAGAGCAGATTGCGGGAGATCTGGGAGGTCATTTGTCAAGCCATCAGTTGCAGGTAAGAGCCAAGACCTTAAGCTCCAATTTCATACTACTTTTTCCTATTTTTATCCATTTTTTGGATTTCTGAGGGAGGTTTTGGCAAAAAAAAATCACCCTCGGTCGGCGCGATTTCCGGGCACGGAATCGCATTGGCCGGGGGTTGCTAAAATTACCAACCGCGTCGTCAGTGCAATTGTTTCTAAAATAGGTGCACCGACACCATGAACAAATAAAATTTGATGTTTTCTCTTTAATTCACCATTTAAATCCAAATTTCTTTGTCAAAAAATGATCATTGACTTGATTGAATGGTTGTTGTGGGAAGAAAAGCGTTGAAAATGGTGGATTGGAAAGAAAGAGGGCATGAGGATATCGATATCCAAGACATCGCTGATCCAAATTGCCTGGAGGCTTTGAGGAACTGTGGGCTCTTCAAGTTCTTTCTCACACCAGGGATGCAAGCTCAACTTGAGCTGCTACGATACCTGATTAGTCTCTGGGACATAAATTAGGAATTTTTTATTATTAGTGACCAAGAGATGGAGTTGGAGACTTCAGTTATTTATTTCATCATAGGACTGTCCTGAAGAGGGGAAACAGTCAACCTATACGGGTCGAGGCCGATTGGGGCAAGTGTTTCTATGTTACTCGCTGAACATTGCCCAGAAGCTCTCAAATCCAAGAGTGGCAAGATCGAGATTGCAACTGTTTGGGATCTTGTATTGAGAATGTTATCACTGGCCATCAATAGAGTGGCTGGGTCCCAAGTGCCATATGAAACTAACAAATCAAAGTTCTTGTATGCTATCGAGTGCACAACGCCCACTATTTTTAACTCGATGGAATATATGATAGTCAACATGAAGCGCCAGCTATCAAAAGCCAAGGTGGGAAACCTGAAGCAGTTTTTCTTTGGGTCTGTGTTAGTGACCTTCTTCTTGGAGTGGGTTCCGTTGTTCCAATACCATTTGACCGAGGTGGATCCGCCAATGCCACGAGACCCACAGATGGTCCATTGTATTGAGTTGATGCCCAGGGTTATGGGGGGCCAACAGATGTCCTACAAGCCCACCTTCTTCTCATGGCTACAGTGAAAACTAATCATAGTGGAGGATTGGCCTTACAGTGGTACCGACTTCCACAGAGATCCGGATATGCTGCTCCCAAAAGGAGAGGATTTTGATGATGGAGGTAAAAACAAACAATTTTTTTAATTTTTGATGATTTTACTGTTTTTGAAATATATGTGTTCATGACACTTCGATTTTATGAATGCAGATGTTGGACCAGAATGCCCTACCTGGATGTCCCTGATTGCCAAGTGCATCGCTCGGCAGTTTGATGTCACTCCTTATCAGGAGGGGAGCGAAAACGAGGAGGAGATTGCCCAGAATCTTGAGGGTTAGACCCATGGGATCCCAGAGTATGCTCGGCTAGGTGATGTCCCACGCCAGTACCAGAGGCATATGGTGGGGGTGTCAGATCGAATCTGCGGACTGCTAACTCCCATAGTCTGAGAAATTACATGTTATCATGAGCATCATGTTGTTTAGTGTATAGGTCTAGCATTCCATATTTTTGAGGCCTGCGAGCCACCTATGTATTTTGGAAACACATATTATTTTTTAGGGTTTTGGATGTATCAAACACTATGGACATATATATATATGCTGTATTTTTTTGCTTACTATGTTACAAATGATTTGTTCTTGCTTTTCACATGTTTCACAAATGTCTATCCAGCACATAATTAGCTAATGCATTTGTCAATGTATTCATATGTCTAGGAATATGATGATATGTAATATAATCAAAATTTCTCTCCAGTAGGCAAATACGTAGATACATTCTCAATATCTGAGGATTTCTGACAGAATATTGCCCGTTGAGTTGAAGGACGACAAGCTGTGAATCTAGGTTGACAACCAATTCCTGAATGTCAAGAGCGATGGCTTCCGACAACAAGTCGATAACTGCATTGTACTCAACAATGTTATTGGTTGTTCAACCTAAACAAATACCTTGAAGATCAATCAACTCACCATGGGGGTCATAAATGGCCCATGCCACAGAGGATAAATTCCAGGTACTATGGCAAGCACCACCAACGAAACCAATGTGAGGAGTCACAAACATTTGCAAAGCAGGTAAAAACATAGTGGGCATGAAAATTGCTTGAAAACCAACACACCAAACCACACTGTACAAAAATGAATGACACACTAGTGTACACAAGTAACCATGCAAGATGACCTAAGCATAGCACCTTGTGAGAGAGTCCATGCTCGGACTCAGGTAATCAATCAACACAGATGAACACCGGATTTTTACCATTGAAATGATGAGTAAGCATCGATTCGACCAAATAATAGAGTATAACTCATATAAGGTGTTACCCCCATGCCCCCTGGGTGAGAGAGGGTTACGATTCAAATGACAACCCCATTGCAATAATGGGAAATTGGTAAAAACTTAGGGAGGGAGAAAAACCCAAATCCATGAGGGGATAAAGGTGCTTTCATTTGAAATATCTTGACAATGGCAGGCGAAACTGACATCTCAATAGGCAGCGGAGAAGAGAATTTCTCAAGACACATAGACATGACCATCGGGCTAGAACTAAGCCACGAGGATTGAGAAAACATGTCGAGAGATGAACTCGAAATAGGATGATCAGAGGATACAGAACTTAGGGCCGAAATGATTTCCACATAATTGATTTCGATCGAACTAAGTGGCATAACCTCTCCCCAGGTATCAACAAGATTTGGTGAAGGTATGACCCAAGGATCAGATTTGACCGAGATCATGTTGAGAGAGGCAACATGAAGAGGTGGGAGCAAAAAAATTCCCATCAAAGCAAAATCTTGAAAAAGTCCTGCCCCCACACTCTCATAAGGAGCATCGATGTGCTAGACATATATAAAATCGCCATATGAAGAGGAAGAGGCAAAGAAGGACATTTGGTTGACTGTGACTATCTTCCCTTGATGGGGAAAACGAATCACATGGAACAAGGAGGAGACTACAACATGCATGGCGTGGGTCCAATTCCGTCTGAGTAAAAGATTATAATTGAGATTAGCGTTAACAATATCTACCTTGACATGTATTGTCTTACCTTCCAAATTAATGGAAAGGTTGGGTAAGACACCGAATGGTTGCGAATTGCACCCGTTGAAAGCTTCGAAAATGTTAGGGGATTGGTTCAGAGTAGGAGAACCAATTGCCTTCTAACAAGTGACTGACATGATGCAGGTAGAGGCACCTTCATCAATGATGGTCCTATGAATAGTTTTCTCATTAATGATTACTTGAATGAGAAAGGCAATTTGATGAGGCAAACATGGAACATGGTTCTCTAGATCAAAACATATCATATTAGAATCAGTAGGATCAATACCCCCAACAGCCGACAATAATGACTTCCACTGGGATAGACAACTTTGAAGTACCTTGAGAGCAGACATAGCTGATGGCATCTGAGCCAAATCCTCAATAATATTATAATGTTGAGTGACTCGAGTGTTGGGATTATACGAGGACTTCCTTAGCACAACTCGAGAAGGTGGACAAATAATGGAATCAGGGTTAGGTCGCTCTATATGGAGAGGACCAAAACTTGGTGGGGCAGAAGAAAAAGGGGTGGCCTCTTTCTCTTTCTCGGCTATCAGAGAAGGAGTTTGATAATCTTTTGAGTAGCCACATTAATTGGCATACTCATCATGAACACTTGTGAACATGAGGAAGTAGACGATTGAGGCTGGTTTATCATTTGAGTGTGTTGAGACAGAAACAACTCTTTCAGGACAGTTGGGGTTCCTTTGAGCAAGCGACTAACTTCGGATCATCGGGGACAATCCTTAGTATAGTGATCCTCCTCATAAATGAGGCACAAATACTTAGGCTTTCGTTGTGAAGCATCACCAACAGACGACTTGGGAGGACCCTGCTTTGGGGCATCAGCTTTACCCTTGCCTTTGCCTTTCTTCTTACCTTTGGAGGATTTGTCTGCTACGGTAGACTGGAGAGCGTGGACCTCTAAGGTTTTACCAGGGCCGGGTGAATTTTGGGAGGGACTATTGGAAGGAATGTTTGAGATTGACTTCTATTTGGAAGAAGATTTTGCAGGGGCCTGGCACACTGAACCAATTACTCCATCGACAGGAGGTGTAGCTTGTGACTTTGATGTCATTGGATCGGATGATGGCCTTGGAGCATCGGGTAATAACTCATACAAAGTGCCAGACTAGGATTAAACAAGATCCAGGGACTGGGCACGAGCAATGGCTTGCTCCTTTGTAATGCACCCACCCATAGCTATATCGTGAGCAATTAGAGTAACGAATGACTTGGTAAACCATTTGGTCAGTAACTGATCAACAATCTCGAACTTAATCAGGTGATGCCTATGTCTCCACTCATGGATTTTATTAGAGATGTATGTCGCAATATTTTTCTTGAGCGATGTGAGAAAATAGGTGCCAATTCCATAGCGAATCAACAACTGAAACTGTGTGAGGAAAGCCATAGATAAAGAGTTGAAGTCATGATAAGTAATTTGAGCTCGATGTACCACTTGTCTGTAGTGCTTGTAAGAGTTTGTTGGAAAAGACAAAGGTGAATATAATCATCAACGTAAGAATTCAAAGAGCACCATAGGTGATATGTCATCACATGGGCTTGGGGATCTTCTTTTGCTTTTCCATCGAACTTCAGACAATCGCTCGAGATCTTGGATGGAACCGGAGGCCAGTATGGCGAATGAAGAATTGGATCATTCGTAAGCCGAGACACATCTTACAACTCTAGTGTAGCCAAGAATGGAAATTGATTATTGAAAGGCATTGGAGGTCGATAAGCAGGTCCAACCGGAGGAGACCATCCCTGCTGGTAAGGATTTTGGCCCCATAGTGGAGGGTTCTGTGCATACGACATTTGATTTTTCCCCCACTCTAGGTTACCTTGCCCGTAGGGAGGATTTTGACCTTGAAAGCCTTGAAATTGTTCAACCATAGGTTGCTAATAAGCAACATATAGGTTAAAAGGTTGTTGAGCTTGTTGACCTTGGACATATGGATACTGCACCTATTGTCCCTAGACATACAGTTTTTGAACTTGCTTCCCTTGAACAAGAGGATTTTGGACCTGTTGCCCTTGGACATAAGGATTCTGCACTTGCTGCCCTTGGACATAGGGATTTTGGACTTGCTGCCCTTGGACAAAAGTATTTTGAACATGTTGAACTTGGACATTAGGATTTGGGCCTGCTGCTGCAGGACTTGACCTTGACCTTTTCCTTGCAAGGGTTGACCCTGTTGATATGTATATGAGGGTTGCTACTGCCCAGGTTGGCCCTGCTGCTACAAGGGTTGACCTTGCGGCTGCAAAGGTTGTCCCTGTGACTGCAGAGGTTGGCCTTGCGAAGACGTAGGATGGGAAGTTTGGTAAACATATTGCATTTTCGGCTGCATGGTTTGTTGCAACGGTTGCAAGGGTTTCCCTTGCGGTTGTTGCAGTTGTTCTTCCTACGGCATCATCTGCCCCTACTACTGCACGGATGGCCGTTGCTGCAACAAAGGTTTCCCTTGTTGCTGCAGAGGTTGTCCCTTCTGCTGCAAGGATACTTGAACTATTCCCAGATTGAGACCTTGAAAGCTTCTGAATTGTATCTAGCCATAGCCATAAGGAAAGGAGGACGGACCAAGCTGAACATATTTTCCAGGCTGCAGGACGTAGGGCGGATTGACCATTCCTTGGGAACCATATGGAACATAAGGAGTTTGGTACTGAACCTGAGTCTCATAAGGCTACTGATACTGGAAATTGCCTAACCCAGACGGACCAACGGAATTTTGGACCTATTGGTACCGGACATTGCTTGATCCAACATGACCAATAGGGTTTTGAAGAGCACCAAAAGAAGGTTGGTTCATCCCAACCATGTGAGGCTGTGAGCTACTCACATTGGTTGTGCCTAACACCATAGAAACATTCAGATTCTACCCCCCAGGCAGTGGTACAGCTTGGCCACTTACTGGAGGGGTCGAAGAACTGACAACAACATGACTCGAGACCGTCAATTGAACTAGACAGGTGACTTGGATAGATGAGACAAGAGGGTTCAGAACAGTGGGTTGCACTGAGATTGAGGTAACTGCAGAAATCATCATTTGTTGGGAGGTCGGGTTCTGAATGAATGGACCTATGGTAGGCATAGCACTAGACGCCCAAATAGGGTTATGATAAAGTGACGAGGCACTAGGTGTACCTGAGACCAATTGTTCTAAATTCACATAATTATGGGGTAAATCCCTATAAATACTGATAGGAATGCTTCCTGTGTAAAGGAAACTTCAGAAGGAAACTACTGTTCTTCCTCTTCGACAGTACCTCCGAGTGATTCGGAGAGGAAATTGGAGCATTGCCTTCGGGCTCCATGGGTGGAAACAAGCAACGACAAACAACCGAAGATGTTCGAGGGGATAATTCCAAAGGAATACCCAGCTGATTATATAGACTGTATGGACGCTATGGTGATATATAAACAGGGTCGAACAAATGATTCAGAGGATATAAAACCAGTCCAAGCTGACTTTCAGTAGTTAGTGAACTCTCAGGAGTCTGGACAGGATTGTTCGGGGATTTTGAGCCAATATCAGATAGTGACCCAGTATCTGAAGGAGGTGGAAGATGAGATGACAAAGGCTGAATACTCAGAACAATTCCGAGTTAAACACCTTGGTCCTCAAGTGACTACGGTAATTCAGGAAATGGCTCCTCTGACAATCTTTTAGACGGAGGAGAGGAACAGGAACTAGGCGAACCAGATGGTTCAACCACGATGCCTTTGTCTCAAGTATCAGGAAAAGAGAGTAAATTTCAAGGCTTTAAAATGTACTTTAAGGAATACCCATGATTTGGTCTTGAAGAGACTAATAGGATGTTATAAGATCACGGGCAACAATTTTTAAAGATGCATAAATGAACTGGTGCTCTTTCATGTTTTAAGAGTTGAGAAAGAAGCAAATATTACTCTATCACTTTCGATTGGAAATGAGTTCGAAAGGATAAATTCTCGGATGATCTTTTAATTTTAATGAGTCAAAAAGATGAAATGACTACTCTAGATGATCTAGGTAAAAAGGATTACCAGGTAACTGTGAACTGCAAAATACCTGCCAGCGAAACGAGAAGTATGGGCAGGAAA